>JAFFST010047043.1:34315-49085 GCA_022414735.1 Noturus placidus | reverse complement strand
GTGACAAACATGCAAAGGAACAGGAAATGAGGAAGGGGGCAAACACTTTTTCACACCACTGTATCTCAGTAATTTTCCAAAAATTTTTATTTTTTTTTTTAATTCTCTAGTAAACTACCTACTTGTTATCTGTTTATAGTTACATTTAATGTTGTGGAACTTCCATGAGACAATTTAGTTCCTGTTTTTAATCTTGGTAAAATAGCTATAAACAGTCACTCCCTCACCAGCCTCACATTATTTTTTTCTCCCCCTCTTTTGAAGTTAACAAGGGGGAAAAAAAACCCGAGCTTGTCATGGCAGAGGAGAAAATGGAAAGCTCAAAGCACATGTTATAAGCACAACTTACTGGCCCTTACAAAGCGCTTTACAAAACACTGGAGACTTCTTCCATTAATACCAAATAATCTCCATACAGAAAGCTTCACCACACTAGTGATTGAACATCTTTGGTAAATAACACGCTGTATAATCTGTTAATTATGCAGAAGGTCCACTTTGCAAGTCCCTGTGAATGAGTTGTTACTATGGAAACCTTCCGAACAATTCAGAAGCTCTGTGGACAGTATACATGAACGACAAAGGATCTAAATATACTACTTCATACCAAAGTCGTATCTCCTTTAGAGGAGGATGAGGTGTGTGTGTGTGTGTATATGATTGTCCTGGCCTTCCAACTTCAGTCGAACTGAAACACTAATTGGAAATTGGCTTGAATATTACCCAGCTCCACATGCTCTCAGTGGACATTGATGCCATTTGAAGCTAGGAGAAAGAGGAAACATGGCCTGATGAGGAAAGCAGACCTTTCATAAAGGCGCACCCATGATTGTTTAGACCGATTCAAAACTCTCAGCCCTGTTTGTGTGCCTTTCATTGAGCGTTTTTGGTGGTGCTGCGGTTGGTAAGTCTTTTTCATACACAAACCTTTTGACGTCATTTTCTGTTCCGAGTACTGAAGTGATATCGCTGCGAGAGTTGTGTGTGTGTGTGTGTGTGTGTATATAATTTTTTTCCCCTTACATTTTGTAAAGCCTGCATCTGTTATAAAGTCGGCTTTGAAACAAGTCTGGAGATTTTTCGAAATCTTATCATACTCCTCATCCTTTGATCTCACGACGATGATTACGTAACGGGAGATGCACTTAATACCAAACGGCAAAAAAACCCCAACTATCTGGTTTCATGTTAGAAAGCAAAGATCAGTTT
Organism: Noturus placidus; assembly: GCA_022414735.1. Lineage (NCBI taxonomy): Eukaryota > Metazoa > Chordata > Actinopteri > Siluriformes > Ictaluridae > Noturus > Noturus placidus. The sequence continues at coordinate 47,876 of JAFFST010047043.1, read as the reverse complement.
AACCATAGCAAAAACTAATCCACCACTTATTTTGTTTTACAGGAAGACGGTCCTCCTGGAGAAGAAAGAGGCCGAAACGTTCGGCTTTGAGCTTCAGGTAAGAGGGTTTTCTTTGGGAAGTGTTTAACTAGATTTATTCAAAAGGGATCTCTAGAAAGGTATAGTGGCAGTTAGTTTAGCGCAAATTGGATTGAACATTATATTAAAACAAAACCGGGACTATTTGAAACCGGTCTAGACTGGTTTTAGTCACAGAGAGGTCACAGTTAGCCTACTGTTAGCTAGCTTGTTTGCAAAGTTGGATAAAGGTTTTATGACAGGCTATCTATACTATTACGCCACCCTAAGTTGGATAGTGGTTAGCTAGCTTAATAACACAGTTAGCCTAATGATTACTAGCTTGCTAAAAGACTTGGATAGATTAATGGATTTAATAAACAAAAAATGATGGTTGACTTGACGTTAGCGCAATTAACTAGCTCTGTTATCTGAGCTAGTGGATTAGCTAAATTAACTAGCTAGCCAGCTTTAGTGCTGTGTTTTAGCTGCAGTCATTTCTATTCTATTTTGTTAGTTAAATGTCCTGAAGGTATTTATATTTAAAGATTTAACATAATATTCTTTTCTGAAGGAAGATCCTTCCTTATTCAAAGTTTTGAACCTTGTTTCCCCTCATTTCTTCTTGTTGGCACACACTTTTCACCTCTGGTCCTTGACAGCATGGCTTCCCTTACTGTCTCCTGCTCTCCCTTTACAATACTCCCTCTGTGAGTGCTTGTCCTCTGAGCATTTATGAAGACCTGCATTTATCGGTCACGGTCATGACACTACTGTCTCACGGAGTGTACACCAGATATTTAGTTTATATTTAGTGGTGGATGGCTCGGGCTATTGTAGGACATTGGACCCCTCCTTTCCTGCTTGGTCTGGTTCAGGATGTGACATCGGGACACTGTGTGATGTCAAGGTTGCACAGTGGTATCTTCACATCCATGGCTCTGAGACCCCTCAACGGTGAAGGAGGAAAGTAGAGACTCAATTTGGAAATGCTTTAAAATCGACGTCAAATTTCATGCTGTAATTCATTACAACTTCCACGTTTCCGAGCATCTTTACTTGATATGATTCAGGCTTTTGGGATCTTGCGTCAGCCGAAACGCACTTAATAGGCTAAGAATACCTCGGGTCTGTGACGATTGTGGGTGAAAATGAATTTCCCCTTTGTTTCAGTGACATTTTTACCTTTTTTTTTTTCAGAGTAATTGGTGCAATGAAATAAAGCCGATATTACTAAGCTTTACCTCCTTTCTATGACCGTTTACTTTCAAGACACTCAGCTGACACATGTGTTAACCTCAAGTGCATTGCTGGGGTTGATGTGTAGGAAGCGATACCTGAGACTTTTACTCACAACCCATTGAGGTAGATGGGGATTTTTTTCCTGACAATGAGTTTGTAGGTTCCATTTCCTACTGAACTGGGTACTGTACTCTCTGGGTATTTCTGAAACTTCCCTTGTGAAAATTCTATATCGTATAGTATGATTTTCTAGGGTAATTTTGTGACCGTGTTGATCAAACTGTAATACCATTCTGGTTGTATGTGGTGCATCATAGAATATTGCATATTTACCTAGGGACATCACCAGAGCTACTATGGAACCTTGGGGCCATGACATGGTTTTACTGCGGGTACCTATGTTAACTGTTTTGTTCTTGATAATGGGTTTGATGTTTTACATGGAAGAAGGAACTGTGGTTTAGTTAACCTCTTCAGCATATCCTGGTCAAGGCTTTCCAAATAACTATTCTGTCTTTGTTTATTTATTAGGGTTGTAGGTCAGTCTCTTGTTCACTGTTTCCTCATACTGGTATCTGCTCAAGCCCTTGGTCTCAAGCCCATTTTATCTTTAGCTCTGTCTCTTTTGGTGTGGATCTTGGATATGTCTTGGTGTGGGTCTTGTACTTGTCTCTGTCCCTCTTGGTGTTGATCTTGGACTTGTCTGTCTGTTTTGGTGTGGTCTCGGACATGTCTTGAACTTGTCTCTGTCTCTTTTGGTGTGGATCTTGGACTTGTCTTGGTGTGGGTCTTGGACTTGTCTCTGTCTGTTTTGGTGTGGGCCTTGGACCTATTGTAGTTGTTGGTCTTGGGGTTGGTCTGGATTTTGGACATGTCTTGGTCTTGTCTACAGCATTATTTGTTTCCTGTTTCTGTGGAAAACGAATAACCAAAGTTAACTTAATTTGCATATGTATTCTTATGTAACCTAGCAAAGAAATACTGCATCCATCATACGTCACCTAATAAATAGCAAAGTTTTCCCCAAACATTTCTCCAACTAATTTCAGTATACTGTGTTTCAGTTGTGTTTGGAATGACCCACTGACCATAGTAGTACAAAGGTGTTAAACAAAACTGCCTGGTCAAAGTTCAGAATTTCCAAAGTGAATGATCGTTAAAAGATGTGGTGTTCATTTGAATATGCTTTTTATTCAACCAAAGAATTGCTGATGCCATGCAGGACAGTAAGCAAATGAGCTTCACAACCGTCTCGATGGTTACAAGACCGCCGTGTCCTCTATGAGACATTAATGTCTGTGCCATCATAACGGAGCTGTTCAGTTCAGTAGCACTGCAGTAGGATGCAGCTTCACTGTTTTGCATATCTAATCTGCTAGAGTTCCTCTTCCTGTATTGATAGTTTTATCTCCAGTTTTTGGCTGCATCTCACTTCCTCACTGTATAACACTCGGAGTGTGAATAAGCTTGATCCGAAACACTTTATAGCTCTCAGTGGATCACGGGGACGTAGTGAACATTCCGGCGTTCCTGAACGTTCTGATCCTTCTTGATTCGCTCAGCAGGGCTTCAGCTTTGACCTCAGGATCTGCTGTTTTAACATCCTGAAGTGTTTCTGTTCCTTACAAAAAGTCACTGCAACCAGTTGAGCAACAATCTGCAGGTCAGAGTGTGTCAGATTACTGCAAGACGTGTTCTGTTTCACGTTGCCCTAAAGACCCTAGGGCGGCTGTGGCTCAGTCGGTAGAGCGGGTTGTCCACTAATCCACTAATCGTAGGGTTGGTGGTTCGAATCCCGGCCCGGGTGATCCCATGCCGAAGTGTCCTTGGGCAAGACACTGAACCCTAAGTTGCCCCCGATGGCAAGCTAGCACCTTGCATGCAGCTCTGCTACCATTGGTGTGTGAATGTGCTCTCATTAGTAAGTCGTTTGTAAATGTAAAAATGATATTTCTGTAAAGCTGCTTTGAGACAATGTACCATTGTAAAAAGCGCTATACAAATTGATAAATTAAAGAAAAGAACATGTAGAGACGTTTTGGAAGGCTGTAGAGGTTTCGGGTTGTCTTTTTAAATGCGGATGTGACAAACAGTCTGATGTTACTTGTGAAACTGTCGCTCAGTATTATGACCAGCTAAACCATGGGAACTGTGGCCCAGTGTTCAATACAGAGTGCACTTTCAGCCCCTGGTGCCATTAAAGAAACACGCATACAAGTCTCACTTTACAGCAAATGCAGTCAATCAGTCAAAACAAGATTGCACTATTAATTGTATACAGTATGAAGCCAAAGTAGTGGCACTAGTGTAGCATTGTGCAAAGTCCTGTTCAAAGATTTCCAGACATGTGTCTGTCTATTCCAGACAGTAGGTCACATGATCTTAACATGTATGTGCCTTTGCTTGTGCTAGAAATTTAATCACTTGATTTAAAACCTCCCAGAAGCATTGCCTTTTCTGATAAGTCATCTAATCATCATCAGTTTTATTATTCTGCATTTTAACTCTGTACTCTGGTTTGTTTTGATTTCGGTGACAAAGAGCATTAACTAAAGTGCCGAAGAAAAATTGTGAAGACTCTTTCCCCACAAAATACAATTGAATGGTTACTAACCATTTTTATATATATATATATATATTAAATTAATATTATATTTTCATTCATTCATCGGTTTTCCACTAATCGTAGGGTTGGCGGTTCGATTCCCAGCCCACATGACTCCACATCCTGAAGTGTTCTTGGGCAAGACACTGAACCCCAAGTTGCTCCCAATGGCAATCTAGCGCCTTGCATGTCAGCTCTACTACCATTTAGTATTGATGTGTGTGAATGTGGTTGGGTTCGTGTTAGAAACAGTGTAAAGCACTTTGTAAAACTACTAAGGTTAAAAAAAAAAAGCGCTATATAAGTGCAGACCATTTACCGTGTTCAGTCAGGATATAGAATACCGGTGATTTATTTCTCCTCCTCATTTTTAAAGAAATGCAAGTCAAATATGGCTCAAGTCTTCCAGAAACATATACGTATGACTGACTGGGACTGGACTAAAATCTTAGAAATACCCAGTTAATAATTACGTTACCTTACCAACACTAAGCCGTTCCGAATAAGCTTACGGTGCAGACTATACTGAGACCGAACGTAATTCAGTTCTATAATGTCTCCTAGGCCGATTTTAGCGCCTATTCTTCTGTTCCATAAATAGCACTGTCAAGTCGTAGTGTTAGAAACCACATACGTCTGCGAACTGAACAACATTCCGCACTTTGAAATGACAATTCAAATTTGTTCCAATAAGCTTTTTGTGTTTATACAACAGCCTCATAGCTGTAGGGCAAAGCTTAAGAAGCGCACTTCAGACACCAGAACCTGTTTTGGCTGAGAGAAAACATTGTGAACATTTCTTTCGCACCCGGCGGTGCGTCTTGAAATCGGCTCGTGCGTATCAAAAACAGGGTGTAAGAATACTTGTCGATTATATCTGCTCTATAGTAAGTCTGTATGAGTCATAGTTTTGTTGGTGATACTACACGGTGGACAGGCCCTGCATACCTTCAAACTCTTTAGTCTGTGTTTACATGCCTGATCCCTGCGTACGTTTACTCGTGGTCTGGATAGCAAATGTCCTCGGCATGCGAGTCGGGCTCATTTTATTTATTTTCCTATTCTTCTCGTTTATTTGTTACAGACATACGGGCTGCACCAACAGGACGAGAACAGTGTGGAGATGTGCACGTTTGTCTGCAAAGTCCATGAGGACAGTCCGGCAAAGCAGGCAGGCCTTAAAATGGGTAAGTGTGTGTAAAGTGTTTAGTTAGGCCGTCTGGTTCTAAACTGGTATTTGGCACCTGGATGCAAAATAACAGTAATACGAAGGACTTTCCAGGTGAGATGCAAATAACCATTTTTCAGGGCTTATGCATGAGCAGGCACTCTTTTATACCAGTACTGCCTTGTCACTGTGGGCCAAATTTCCTTTGGCAGAGTACCAGCACAGAATAACTAAAGCCTGCACTGTGAGGGGAACTTAAACCAGGTTTACTTTGTGCCCCGCCCCATCCTGTTTTGTTACCCAGAGGCCTCGTGTCACTGTATCAACACTGGAGCAGATGCGTGGCAGCCTGCTGTTTAGGGAAAGGCAAATATCACCAACGTGTGTTCCCTGTTTTTCAATCAACAAACCCTAAAGCGGTCTGGTAGTAATGCCACATGAAGTTCAGGACTTCCCCAGTCACACGGTTAAGCCGGATTCTACCGTCACTCATGGCCAAACTTCATCATAATTACTTCATTACGCAATTATTCGTCCTGAACACTACTTCCATGAACAAACCTATTCTGGATGATGACGGGTTTTTTTTTTTTTTTTAAGTAACACAAAATGACTTGATTTCTACGTTGGCTTTGTTTTTATGCTCGGACACGTCACGTTTATTTTTACTCGAGTGTGGCGAAGGTTAGTCGAACACTTAGTACTGTCGTGTAAAGTCCTAGACATTGTCCTACAGATAATTGCGATGACACGTTTTTGCTGTAATTATATTTTCCTTTCATAACGTCACTATTAAATTACGAGCATGACTTTAGTTTAATTACACACACACGCACACACAGAGCAATTTATCAACACTAAATTTATGTTTACCGTTTAGTCTTGTAGAAATGTGATGGATGGATGCAGAAAGTTCAAGATTTCTTTCTTGGGAACAAAAACAATATCCAGGTGAATTTATTCTCTGAAGCAAGGGACAGGCATGAGCACAAACTGTCTTTAGGAAGTGTAAATCTTTAGCGTATTCATTTTGGACCACAAGTGCAGACGTATGGCGTCAGGATGAGTCAGGAAGGTCCAGTGGGCAATCAAAAAAAAAAAACCAAGATCACGTCAAATGATCACTATCGGACTTTAAAATAAAATTAAATGAGCGTGTGATTACATACCAATTGTGTATAGTCATTTTTATTAACGTTACATGAGCTTGGCTCACTTTTATTTTCTATAAACGTTCCAGTCAGTGAACCCTCTGAGACCAGAGTTTATCTGTTGACGTGGTCTGCTGACTTTGAGTGCTGACACATGAACAAAATCGAATATGTGCAGTTTCCATCTTTGATATAACAAACATTCATGACTTTGCTTTTTTTTTTTTTTCATTCTTTCTATCTGGTCACTGATCAGCTGGTGTAAACCATGACAATGATTCGACTATAAAACAAACTGATCAGAGATCAGCTATGAAGCAGCTTACCCCGCAGTTTCATTTCCTACATTCCCTGCATGCTTTGCTCTATTGTTCTCCTCGACCCGCCTCTCGGACCTTCATGATCTCATTGTGTTTGGCAGAAAGGCTTAGGGTTTGAAAGGAAATTGTACAATACATCTCAAGCTTTGAAACTTTGGTGTGTGTATGTGTGTGTGTGTATGTGTGTGGGGTCCCTTAACACTGCACCTTTTTATAGACTTTGGCACAAACACAGAATGACTTTAGTGTTCATAAGGAGGTGAACCTGTTCCAGGTGCCAGATACCGGAGGCATTAAAAGTCTTGAATGGTCTAGAACCCACAAAGTGAGCCGCATTTGGATATAAATCGAAACCATGAGTTATTGCTGCAACTGAACAAACCAGCCGACATAGTAGTTTAAAGGATTCAGTATTTATAATAAATAAAAAGTCAAACAGGAACTGTTTCGGGAAATTCCCGTCTCGTCGGTATTCCAGGCTAAAAAGAGATAATAACATGCATACTTCAATACCTGTGAAGCCAGCCAACTGCATCACAGGGTAGCCAGACACACGCCATATCTATCTACCCTCTTCCACATACACAACCTTATAGGCTCGCACAATTATCTAGTGTCGGTTAGATCGACTGGAGAGCGTGATCTCCCAACAATAGTGCGAGCGAATGCTACACCTTTTTGTTTTATTTGTTTGTTTGTTTATTTGTTTATTTATTTATTTTAAACACTGCTCTTCTGATTTATTGATTCACAGGTGACACCATCGCCAGCGTCAACGAAACCTCCGTGGAAGGATTTCGCCACAAGGACATCGTCCAGCTCATCAGATCGTCCGGCAACAGCGTGAGGTGAGCACTCGCTCTCTCTTTAAATAAAGCAAGACACAGATGTGCTTCCTCTGTGATTTCACTCCAGATTACTCCACTTAGTCCCAGTGATTTGGAATGTTAGGACTTGATTAAACCCACACACGCTTTTCAGCTAATAAAAGGTTTTTCATGTGGTGTTTGTTTGTTTTTTAAAGAGCTGTAAAAATAAACTAAAACCCTTCTTTTATTAATTGAAAGTGGAGGGGGGTGTCGCGTGAACCACATGAACGAGAAAGCATGCACGGCTTTCCTGTGTGCATGGCTGTTGACGCCATTTCTTTCTTGTTTACAGCACCACTTTGTGCCTTAATCAGCAAAGCAAATCAACCCAGTGAGAGAGAAAAAAAAAAAAAGTCCCTCTGATTTCGTGTCTTGAAATCGGATACATGTGTAGGAGTAAATGCTTGTAAATCGACTCAGACGCCGTTTGTGTGTCGTGCAGGGTTCCGTGTTAAACCCGAGGTTTAAACACGGCTGTTCGGTTATTTAAAAAAAAATTATTCTGCGTAGAGTGAAACTCGGGAAGCAATTAGTCGCAGTACTAACGTGTAGTTTATCTGCGTTACGTTTTCATTCCCAGGTTGGAGACTGTCTACAGTAACACTATAAGGAAAGCAGAACTTGAAGCCCGCCTACAGTATTTAAAGGTAAAAAACAAACGCACAAGCTTTCTGATTAGTCATACATGTCCATCAGGAAGGTGAAAAGGCCTGCCTTGTGGATTTTCTGCATGTCAGTTGCAATGTGCGTGGACTGCGCGCGCACACACACACACACACACACACACACACACACTAACTCAATCGCATGCATGCATGCCAGCCCCACATGTCCACCTCACACCCCACCTGTTGCCATGTGCCTGTGCCCTCCTAATCCCCCCAACATACCAGTATACAGCTGAACAAGCACATTTCGAACAGAAATGCCCCACACACACACGCACGCACAAGCTGCTCTGGTAAAGCAGAAGTGGGTTTAATGCCATCATGATCGTGATCTCAGTTTGCAAAAACCACATCATAAAAATGTCACAATCACTGTCAGTTATTTGTACCATAGCACTCTTATAATGCAAGTGAACATTAAATGTAGCTATAAATGGATAAAAATAAGTTCTTCAATTAATAAAAAAATAGTCATGGCCCTACGTATGACGGACATAAGAAATTAATATAGGAGTTATATGCAAATAATCAAGTTTGGGATGGTAATAGCGAGTCTGCTTCACACAGGGCTGCAATACACCCCTCTGTAGTTCATTATTTTCCTAAACCAGCAATTTTCAATTAAATTTTATTTGTATAGCGCTTTTTACAATGTACTAGAGCTACAAGGTTCATTTCGCTTGCATTAACAGAATTTCCATAAATCTAGACTTGCTGTGATGTAGAAGAGTGAATAAAACGGTACGATGAGACTCTTGGACAAACCAGTTGTTTTTTGTCTTGCTGCAAGACGTAAAGCCCCGCCTCCTGTTTCGGAGATTTAATCGTACCAACATAGATGACAATAGAGTTTCACATTTAAGTTGTAAATCCGTGTTTGTTAGGTTTTTTTGTTTTTGTTTGTTTTTTTTAACAAGATTTAAAAAAGAAAATGAATTGAAGCGAGTTAAGGATTTCGAGATGTGGGCACGTGTCTGTAGGATTTAGGCTGAGGGAGACTTAAGTAGTACTGACTTTTGAAACGAGTAACGGGAACACAAGCATAGACCTGGGAAGCGTTGCGCAATGTATTCATCTAAAACTCACCACTTCTTCCTTAGAAAAGCCTCATGGTCGAAATCATATGTTCTCTGTGTCATGCAAAAATGTCATTCTGTAGACACGCCCACTTTGTCACTAACTGCTTTGTCATTCTGTGTCCTCAGCAAACCCTGCATGAGAAGTGGGATGAGTACAGATCACTGATGGTGCAGGAGCAAAGACTTGTTCACGGTGAGACTTCATTAGCGTTTACGAGTCATTGTGAAACAGCGTCTTGTGATGGCGTCTGTACAGAGGCGGAGTGTATAGATTTGTATCGCGCCGTAATGTTTGTGCTGGTGAGAAAAGAGTGCAGCAAGTCAGCCACATGCAGCTGTGAGTGTGTGTGTGTGTGTGTGTGTGTTCTCACCTCTCTCTCAGTCCACCTGCTTCAAAATGGTGAGGGTTTTAAGAGCAATTGTGCCATTATTGGCTGCTTGCGCACTTCGTTTCTTTCTTGTTTCTCTGTTTAAGTTTTAAATGCAAACTTTGAAATGATAACTGTTTGGTCTTTGAGTGTAAAATGCAGAACATTTAAAACCATAGAGGATGCAAACTTTTGCACTGAACTTTTACATTAGGACGCCCAATAGATACAGTAATGCGCAATAATTTAAAATTCTCTTTAGCCTGTTTAAACCATTTTAATAGTAAGAGTTTGATTGGTAAGACCGGAGTTGTTGTTTTTTTCGAACATATTTTGTCTCTTCTCAGGCATCGTGATGAGCGACGTGGCCGTGTACGAGTCTCTAGAGTCAGCCGGTGTATACGGAAGTCTGGGTGCTCCGAGCCCCCTGACCTCCCGCTCCCTCCGCTGCACAAGCAGCACCAACAGCAGCGCAAGCCACCTGAGCGAGGATGACCCGCTCTACCAGACGTGCCTCTACCAGCCCAGTAACATCAAAGGAGATGGCGAGGACGCCAGTGACTGCTCCGTTACCCTCGAGGAAAGGCCACAGCGGACACGTAACCGTCTGCTCCGGCCCACCAGCGAGTTCTTTGCCTCGGCCAAGACCTCGCTGAGCCGCAGTGCCAGCACACGCAGCTACATGAGGGGCTCATCGTCGTCGGCATCATCATCGTCGTCAATGCCTGCTGGAGAAAAGCAGCAGCAGTGTGGCGGGTTCAACTCGCTGCAGAGGAAACCCAAACGCACAAGCATCAGACGCAGGCTGCTCAAATACATCCCGGGTCTGAACCGAGCTCTAGAGGAGGAGGAGAGCAAACTGTGAAGGAAAATAAATAAATAAAAAGACTCGCACAGCCAAAGACTCCAATCTAAACACCAGGAACATGCCTTTGATTTCATAAAACTTGACTCCAACTCTTATAAGAGATGAACAAGCAAAAATGAGTCTATATAAAACAATCTTAATGGAATATGCCATTTCTAACGTGAACATTTATCCATCTTCAGTTATTAGAAAACACTTCAAGTGCTTACAGTATAACTACTACAAAACAGACCTTTTTTTTCACTAGATCCCCTCTGTTCAATGTGAAATGTTGAAAAACGTTGTTCCGAAACTAAACTGAAGTTGCCTTTTGTTCAGTTCCTGTTAGTATTCATACCGTCGCAAACGTAACATTTTGAAGAACCAGGGGCGTATCCTTTATTCATTTATACACGCAAACATTCAAAGACCAAAACGTAAGTCATAGGGACCAAAACTCCCAGTGTGCAAAACCAAAGCAACCATGATGTGTTAAGTGTTCTGCTTATTTTCAGCACTCTACGTTACTCCGTGCTGATTAAAAAAAAACTGCCAATAATGTGTAGTCGGTGAGCAGTCGTACTGTATATAAGTTTTTTTTTTTAAATAATTTATTTATTTATTTTCGTGTGTGTGTGTGTGTGTGTATAATATAATTTTTTATATATATATATATATATATATATATATATATATTAATTATACACACACACAAAATAAAGGGCTTTCTGTTGTGTATTTTTTTTATTCTGTGATTTAAGGGATTTTTTTAAGTCTTTTATTTTTGGCATATATTGTATTCATCCATGTTTTTTCTACTCTGGAAAAAAAAAGCCTCAAAATAAATGTGTGAGATCAGTTCTGTCTTGCGTGTCCTCACTTCACACCTCCTACTGGAGCCATTTGCTGTATGGTGTTTTATTATTTTTTTTAAGCTTGCATCCGTGCTGTTTATTTCAGATTTCCTGATATAACTTGTTCATTAAAGCTGATGGGTACGTCATTACGTATACTTTATTTATTGTATAAATAAAGATTTCAGAGTAAGTACTTCTAGGGAAAAAACACACCCCAAACAACACTTTAGTGATTGTTATGAATTATTATTATTATTATTATTAGTGTGTTTGCTCTTTACGAAGGTTAGAATAGAAGTAATTTGTAAATTATGATGACATTCGTCTCAAAAACTGTGTCAATGTGATTCAAAATATTTAAATTTTAAGTACTAGGTTTAGGGTTGGGTGTAGTAGGAATTGCTAACTGGACTTCACTAGCTAGACATGACTATTGTTACTAAACCTTGCTAATAAGTGTCTCCTGCAAACGCCCAACCATTATTCAACAGTTGCATTTTTTTAAAATAAAATTCTAATTACTTCTAAAGAAGTGATGTGGATGTTTTTCAATTCCATAGATACATCGATAAAAGTGTTAGGAAGACGGTGTATGGAAGTGAACATAGCAAATGATTTTGACCTTTCATGATCCTGAAGCTTGTGGCCAGAAAAGCGTACAAAAGATATCAGACTTCTAAGACTAGTTGTACCAGGGCCGGCTGGTGTAAACAGATCTCCAAGAAGGGAAAAAAGTAAAGGTCATATTTGATGAATCCACATTGTCTAGATGCATTTTTAACCTTTTTAGATGCAAGAATGATGGTCAGAAACAAATGAATCTTAAAAAGAAGCAAGGCTGGGGCTGAATTCTTTCTAGCCCAGACTATAGCCTAGTGTGAGTAGTGTCAGATGATTACACCGCGTGAAATGCCTCCTAGATTTGATATCCGATTTATTTCAGCCCTCTTCACTGACACACCCACAACATGTCATCACTGAAAGCAGTGAAAAATACAATACTGTGTGTAACAACAGAATAAGCACCAATTGTCCAATACAGCAAGTGGTTTTGAACTTTCATGGTCCTGTAGCTTGTGGCCACAAAAATAGATGCCTATATGTCCTTATGAGTGTGTGTGTAACAGTTTTATCCCTGTGGTGAGACCCCCATGCTGTAATATTAATGAGTATCTGGTACAAAGTAGTTAGATTTATTTTTCTCTCTGTTCAATTAATATCACGACCAGCCATCACAGAGATGTAGCATTATTGACCTACAGTACTACTTACATCAATGACAGAACTCGACATAGTTAGACAATTGAATATGCGTGTGATGAGGAGAAAAGGTTGATTGCATTCTTCTGGTTCAGGGTTCAAACTGGACCTTGTTCTAGTGTCCTTGAGTAAGCGCTTATGGCTGTTTAAAGCTACTGTTCATTGAATCGCTGTGGATAAAACGTATTGGAATGTGCGAGAGAATAAAAAGAGTGACCCTGAAATTCCTGCTCTATTCTCTATCTCTAGGCCACAGCTGAACCTTGGCCTCTGTGAGCTCACAAATAACACATTGCCATGGAGCTTTGGGAGTATTCAAGGGTTTTTGGCAGAAAGGCTTTCACCTCAGTGTCTCATCTGACCTGAGAGGTCGTGTAATCCCCCTCTCACTCGACTCTTTTCTCTCTTTTCTTTCTCAGGCTTTGTGTCCTCCCACAACTGGTGCCAAGTGGATCATGACGCTGTTTGGATAGCCGTTTGGACTATTGTTTACAAGTAGTGACAAATAAAGGGGTGTAAATTGGTGGTTGACGTCAGCGATTACGATTACAGGCATTCAGAGTGATTTGGGTCCCTTAAAAGGTCTGAATACGTAACGAGCGAACGTGAGAGGCACGGATGAATGATGGGCAGAGAGTTTCTACAGAATAATTAGAACTGCTAGTAGGAAGGAAGGGGGTGGTTTTATTAAGAATGTGGTGTAGGTGTGGCTGCTTATAATACTTATTTATAGTAACTGGTATGGTAACATGTATGTATGACTTTGTTTGTGCTGGTGTCTGTATGGTTCCTCACATGACTGTGACACCAGGAAAACAACAGCAACACAAGTCATGTGACTGATAGTGTTATAAGCCAGAGAAATACAGTGCCTTACGAAAGTATTCGGCCCCCTTGAACTGTTCGACCTTTTGCCACATATCAGGCCTCAAACATAAAGATATAAAACTGTATTTTTTTGTGAAGAATCAACAACAGGTGGGACACAATCATGAAGTGGAACCAAATTTATTGGATATTTCAAACTTTTTCAACAAATAAAAAACTGAAAAAATTGGGCGAGCAAAATT
>JAFFST010047043.1:14235-24290 GCA_022414735.1 Noturus placidus | reverse complement strand
GTAGCTCCCCAGTGCCGGCAGCACTCATGCAGCCCCAGACCATGACACTCCCACCACCATGCTTGACTGTAGACAAGACACACTTGTCTTTGGACTTCTCACCTGGTTGCCACCACACGCGCTTGACACCATCTGAACCAAATAAGTTTATCTTGGTCTTTTTTATGCATCACCTTTAGAAGAGGCTTCCTTCTGGGACAACAGCCACGCAGACCAATTTGATGCAGTGTGTGGCGTATGGTCTGAGCACTGACAGTCTGCCCCCCACCCCTTTAACCTCTGCAGCAATGCTAGCAGCACTCATACATCTATTTCTCAAACACAACCTCTGGATATGACACTGAGCACGTGCACTCAACTTCTTTGGTGGACCATGGCGAGGCCTGTTCTGAGTGGAACCTGTCCTGTTAAACGGCTGTATGGTCTTGGCCACCGTGCTGCTGCTCAGTGTCAGGGTCTTGGCAATCTTCTTATAGCATAGGCCATCTTTATGTAGAGCAACAATTCTGTTTTTCAGATCGTCAGAGAGTTCTCAGAGAGTTCTCACTACTTTACATTGTAGCACAGTGTCATTTCTTCAGTGTTGTCACATGAAAAGATATCATCAAATATTTAAACAAATGTGAGGACTGTACTCACTTTTGTGAGATACTATATGTATGTGCTCAGGCTGAAATAATTATACTAAAATCATACTAATGTCGCATCTTGAGCAGGTCAATTCAAAGTCTTAAGTCTTTGGTGTCCATAATGTAGCGAGGCCTAAAAAAGTAGCGGCAATTGCTTCAAACTATAGTTCACACACCCACACATGTCCATGTCTCAGAGAGAAACAGGTGCTATGCTCTCTGCTGATAGATTTCGCAATGTGTCCCCTTGTGATGGTCAGGGTTATAGTGCTTGAGTAGAACGCACAGCTGCTGACCTCAAATTTGCCGTCATGGAGAAACTATTAGCACTCTTTCTCTCAAAATTAGCCCCAAGAACACCCACGATCACATTAAGGAATAAGGGAAGTGTGCCAAAAGAGATACGTCAAGATCCATCACTGCATGGCTTTACCAAGGACTTGACTGAGACACACACACACTCACACACACACACACACACACACACACACATGTCTGGAACAGGAGATGAACAGCAGGCTATCTAACCGTGCTTCTGCTTGGGGTTTCAGTTGGAGAGCCGGTTCCTCTTTTTCAGCGGTTTATGATGTTTGCTGTCTGAATGGAGTTCTGATAACGGGTTAATCAGCACGGACCTCAGGCTTTAAATGGAAACCGTCTCCTTGGCGTTGTAATCTCGGTCTACACTTCCCATCCTGTGACTAATGTTAATGCGTTTGCGTGCGTCTGCATAGAAGATGATACGAAAATTATCAATAAACCGCTTGAAATGTGTTTCCAAGTTATAAACTCTATGTGAGCATCGCTGCGAGGTTAAATAATAAATAGAGTGCCGGCTGTGGAAAATGTGTTTGTATGCATGTCGTTGAGGTTGTTCATAGGTTACCTAGAGGATGGATTAGAGTTCCTCATTATGTTTTATGGCCTTTCAGAAGAACAGGAAGAGGCCAACGTCGAACAGACTGGCGTGCTCTCTCTCTCTGTCTCTCTCTCTCTCTCTGTCTGTCTCTCTCTGTCTCTGTCTCTCTGTCTCTGTCTCTCTCTGTCTCTCTCTGTCTCTGTCTCTCTCTCTCACCTCTCTCTCTCTCTCTCTCTCTCTCTCTCTCTTTCTCTCTCTCTCTCATACAGGAAGCCTGGAAAGAGAAACCATTTCTTTTGCACTATTTATAGAAACAACACTGACCGATGCAGTTTGTATTATTAACAATACAAAAATCCTGGCCTGGAAATTAGCACCTCCCCCAAAGCTGGAACAGAGGTGCTCAGCTTTGTCACTTTCCATAAAAGACAGCTCATGACATATATTTTGCTTCAATACACATGGCCTGACCAGTCAATCACATCACAGGCAAAAGAAAGCTCTAAAATAACTTATTTAATAGATAATAGTGTGGGACAACATTGGCCCTGATTATCTTAAATGGGTTAAAGGGCAAAAAGTGTGAACTCTTGACCTTCCTGTTACACTGCGTTAAAGAAATACTCCCTCAGTGTTACTCCACAGCATTAAAGAAATACTCCCTCAGTGTTACTCCACAGCATTAAAGAAATACTCCCTCAGTGTTCACAAAATGGCTGTGGCAGTTGTGGATCAGGTGGTAGAGCGGGTTTTCCCACTAATCGTAGGGTTGGAGGTTCGATTCCCGGCCCACATGACTCCACATACCGAAGTGTCCTTGGGCAAGACACTGAACCGCAAGTTGCCCCCAATGACAAGGTGAAAAAAAAAATCAAATAAGGACAAAAAAGGAGAAAATAGGAATGTTATCTAGAACTTCACAGGACTAGGGAGAATTCTAGACTCGACATGAGTAGACGAAGCTAGTGTGTGTGTGTGTGAGTGACACAGTGTAAAGCACTTCTGGAACCGGTAAGGTTAAAAAAGTGTTATATAAGAAGACACCACAAAACATCAAACCTTGGGGTAGATGGGCTACAACATCACATCAGGTTCTACTCCTGTCAGCCAAGAACAGGAATCTGAAGCTATCATGGGTACAGACTCACCCAAACTGGACAGTTGAAGATACAAATAAATAAATAATCTCCTAGTCTTTTTCCAGTGTTCAACTGTCCAGTGATCATATGAGTTCCTAGTAGCTCGAACCAATCGAAGCTCAAAAATGACACTTTTCTTTGTTAAATACCAGCCAATTTGTTGTTCCTACACATCTGCTTAATAATTGTCTTAGATTACACAAAGCTTCCGCCATACAAGTCTCTGTATCTGAAATGTTAGCACGGAAACAATAAAGTATTAGAACAAGTGCATGAATATAAACCTGTTTTGGAAAAACTGCTGGCGTTATTGCCAGGTGTGCTGGTATAGAAAATTTATCAACATCTTCCGACCAATCGGAACAGAGAACTCAATAGTGGTGTAAGTATCTATATCTTACATCACTGTGTCTACATCTTTACCATCTAAAATCACTCTCATGTACTTCCAGGATGTATACAGTATAAATTCAAACAGAATTTATTACCAGTGATTTTCGGTGTTTTCTAGAAACATCAGAGAAAGTGGAACAGCACTGTGTGTGTGTGTGTGTGTATGTGTGTGTGTGTGTGTGTGTGTGTGCGTGTGTGTGCGTGTGTATTTGAACAGCTTGGTTATACGATGTCAACTCGACGATCTGTGCTGTGTTTTTTTTCAACGCAGGTCAGGATGTTGACTCATCACGGTTTTCCAGCAGATCTATCTTGCTTGTTCCAAGGGAAGAAATATTCAGAGTGCAGACAGCTCCAAAACACTGTACAGTGCTCCAGCGTCTTTCCTGTGATTCGAATACCACGAAAGTCCAGCTGTGAAAATTCCTGTCACTTTAGGTCATCCACATGGGCTCCAACTGCCAGCGATTACTTTACACTCGCATTACTGTACTATTACTGTTGAAACATTTTGCAGAGTGAAATTCATTTGTAGATTAGCAGTAGGACCATTTTTGTTCTGTCAAACAAACTTAATGGTTCAACAAGTAGTCACTGTGATGAAAAAAAAGAATAATGAGAAAAACAAATAAAAAAAAATTCCACAGGATGAGATATGAACCTGAAAATATCCGGTCTGGTGTTTATGTGTAATGAATTCAGGGTGAAAGTCTGCACACCCACAGAATGATGTTATGGATATTTAGAGAAACATTTATTCATGTGTCTGAATGCTATAATGTGATGAGGTGAGATCTCGATGACGATAATGAGAGAGCAGAGCGAGAACGGAGAGGACTGATGCAACAGGCCAAGTATTTCAGTTGTGTGTGTGTGTGGGGGGGGGGGGGGGGGGGGTTGGTTGCTGTGGGGAAGACAGAGGAAGTCGTGTGGTTCACAGACTGCAACCTTTTTCCATTTTCCATGATCAGGGAGTCTGAAGAGGTTACTGACAGATAAAGGACACGCACACGCTCACACCATACTGTGAGTGGTCATTTTAACATCTCTGACATACCTAATATGTCATACCACAGTACCCCTGCACAGGCACAAACCCAGTAAGACTTAGTACCCCTGGACACGCACAAACCCAGTAAGACTAGGTACCCCTGCACACACACAAACCAAGTAAGACCCAGTACCTCTGCACACGCACAAACGCAGTAAGACTCAGTACCCCTGCACACGCACAAACCAAGTAAGACCCAGTACCTCTGCAAACGCACAAACCCAGTAAGACTCAGTACCCCTGCACACGCACAACCCCAGTAAGACCTAGTACCTCTGCACACGCACAAACGAAGTAAGACTCAGTACCCCTGCACACGCACAACCCAAGTAAGACCCAATACCTCTGCACACGCACAAACGCAGAAAGACCCAGAACCTCTGCACACGCACGAACCAGGTAAGACTCAGTACCTCTGAACACGCACAAACCCAGTAAGACTCAGTACCTCTGCACACGCACAAACCCAGTAAGACTCAGTACCTCTGCACACGCACAAACGCAGTGAGACTCAGTACCCCTGCACAAACCCAGTAAGAGTCAGTACCTCTGCACAAACCCAGTAAGACCCAGTCCCTCTGCACACGCACAAACACAGTAACATCCAGTACCCCTGCACACGCACAAACCCAGTAAGACTCAGTACCCCTGCACACGCACAAAACCAGTAAGACCCAGTACCTCTGCACACACACAAACCCAGTAAGACTCAGTACCCTGCACACGCACAAACCCAGTAAGCCCCAGTACCTCTGCACACACACAAAACCAGTAAGCCCCAGTACCTCTGCACACACACAAACCCAGTAAGACTCAGTACCCCTGCACACACACAAACCCAGTAAGACTCAGTACCTCTGCACACGCAAAAACGCAGTGAGACTCAGTACCCCTACACAAACCCAGTAAGACTCAGTACTCCTGCACAAACCCAGTAAGACTCAGTACCTCTGCACACGCACAAACCCAGTAAGACTCAGTACACCTGCACACGCACAAACCCTGCAAAAACCCAGGAAGACTCAGTACCTCTGCACACGCACAAACCCTGCAAAAACCCAGGAAAACTCAGTACCTCTGCACACGCACAAACGCAGTGAGACTCAGTACCTCTGCACAAACGAGTAAGACTCAGTACCCCTGGACACGCACAAACCCAGTAAGACTCAGTACCTCTGCACAAACGCAGTAAGACTGAGTACCCCTGCACAAACCCAGTAAAACTCAGTACCCCTGCACACGGCCAAACCCAGTAAGACTCAGTACCCCTGCACAAACCCAGTAAGACTCAGTACCACTGAACAAACACAGTAAGAATCAGTACCCTGCAAAATCCCAGTAAGACTCAGTACCCCTGCACAAACCCAGTAAGACTCAGTACCCCTGCACAAACCCAGTAAGTTTCAGTACCTCTGCACAAACCTAGTAAGTTTCAGTACCTCTGCACATGCACCGACCCCGTAAGACTCAGTACCCCTGCACACGCACAAACCCAGTAAGACTCAGTACCCCTGCACAAACCCATTAAGACTCAGTACCTCTGCACACGCACAAACCCAGTAAGACTCAGTACTCCTGCACACACACAAACCCAGTAAGACTCAGTACCCCTACACAAACCCGGTAAGACTCAGTACCCCTGCACATGCACAAATCCAGTAAGACTCAGTACCCCTGCACAAACCCAGTAAGACTCAGTACCACTGAACAAACACAGTAAGAATCAGTACCCTGCAAAATCCCAGTAAGACTCAGTACCCCTGCACAAACCCAGTAAGACTCAGTACCCCTGCACAAACCCGGTAAGTTTCAGTACCTCTGCAGAAACCTAGTAAGTTTCAGTACCTCTGCACATGCACCGACCCCGTAAGACTCAGTACCCCTGCACACGCACAAACCCAGTAAGACTCAGTACCCCTGCACAAACCCATTAAGACTCAGTACCCATGCACACGCACAAACCCAGTAATACTCAGTACCCCTGCACACGCACAAACCCAGTAAGACCCAGTACTCCTGCACAAACCCAGTAAGACTCAATACCCCTGCACAAACCCAGTAAGACTCAGTACCCCTGCACAAACCCATTAAGACTCAGTACCCCTGCACACGCACAAAACCAGTAAGACCCAGTACCTCTGCACACGCACAAACGCAGTAAGACTCAGTACCCCTGCACAAACGCAGTAAGACTCAGTACCCCTGCACAAACCAAGTCAGACTCAGTACCCGTGCACAAATGCAGTAAGACTCAGAACCCCTGCACAAACCCAGTAAGACTCAGTACCCCTTCACAAACGCAGTAAGACTCAGTACCTCTGCACACGCACAAACCCAGTAAGACTCAGTACCCCTGGACACGCACAAACCCAGTAAGACTCAGGAGTCCTGCACACGCACAAACCTAGTAAGACCCAGTACAACTGGACACGCACAAACCCAGTAAGACTTAGTACCCCTGGACACGCACAAACCCAGTAAGACTCAGTACCCCTGCACAAACCAAGTCAGACTCAGTACCCGTGCACAAATGCAGTAAGACTCAGAACCCCTGCACAAACCCAGTAAGACTCAGGACCCCTGCACAAAACCAGTAAGACTCAGAACCATTGCACACGCACAAACCCAGTAAGACTTAGCACCCTTGGACACACACAAACCCAGTAAGACTCAGTACTCCTGCACACGCACAAACCCAATAAGACTCAATACACCTGTACAAACCCAGTAAGACTCAGTACCCATGCACAAACCCAGTAAGACTCAGTACCTCTGCACACGCACAATCCCAGTAAGACTCAGTACCCCTGCACACGCACAATCCCAGTGCGCAAACCCATGCACATGCACAAACCCAGTAAGACTCAGTACTCCTGCACAAACCCAGTAAGACTCAGTACCCCTGCACACGCACAAATCCAATAAGACTCAGTACCCCTGCACACGCACAATCCCAGTAAGACTCAGTACCCCTGCACAAACCCAGTAAGACTCAGTACCCCTACACAAACGCAGTAAGACTCAGTACCTCTGCACATGCATAAACCCAGTAAGACTCAGTACCCCTGGACACGCACAAAGCCAGTAAGACTCAGGACTCCTGCACACGCACAAACCCAGTAAGACTTAGTACCCCTGGACACGCACAAACGCAGTAAGACTCAGTACCCCTGCACAAACCCAGTAAGACTCAGTACCCCTGCACAAACCCAGTAAGACTCAGTACCTCTGCACACGCACAAACCCAGTAAGACTTAGTACCCCTGGACACGCACAAACCCAGTAAGACTCAGTACTCCTGCACACGCACAAACCCAGTAAGACTCAGTACCCCTGCACATGCACAAACCCAGTAAGACTCAGTACTCCTGCAGAAACGCAGTAAGACTCAGTACCCCTGCACATGCACAAACCCAGTAAGACTCAGTACCCCTGCACATGCACAATCCCAGTAAGACTCAGTACCCCTGCACATGCACAAACCCAGTAAGACTCAGTACTCCTGCACAAACCCAGTAAGACTCAGTACCCCTACACAAACGCAGTAAGACTCAGTACCCCTGCACATGCACAAACCCAGTAAGACTCAGTACCCCTGCACACCCACAAACCCAGTAAGACTCAGTACTCCTGCACAAACGCAGTAAGACTCAGTACCCCTGCACATGCACAAACCCAGTAAGACTCAGTACTCCTGCAGAAACGCAGTAAGACTCAGTACCCCTGCACAAACGCAGTAAGACTCAGTACACCTGCACAAACCCAGTAAGACTCAGTACCCCTGCACATGCACAAACCCAGTAAGACTCAATACCCCTGCATAAACCCAGTAAGACTTAGTACCCCTACACAAACCCAGTAAGACTCAGTACCTCTGCACACGCACAAACCCAGTAAGACTCAGTACTCCTGCACAAACCCAGTAAGACTCAGTACCCCTGCACATGCACAAACCCAGTAAGACTCAGTACCCCTGTATATGCACAAAACCAGTAAGACTCAGTACCCCTGCACAAACCCAGTAAGACTCAGTACCTCTGCACACGCACAAACTCAGTAAGACTCAGTACCTCTGCACACGCACAAACCAAGTAAGACTCAGTACCCCTGCACAAACGCAGTAAGACTCAGTACCCCTGCACATGCACAAACCCAGTAAGACTCAGTACCCCTGCACATGCACAAACCCAGTAAGACTCAGTACCCCTGCACATGTACAAACCCAGTAAGACTCAGTACTCCTGCACAAACCCAGTAAGACTCAGTACCCCTGCACAAACGCAGTAAGACTCAGTACCCCTGCACATGCACAAACCCAGTAAGACTCAGTACCCCTGCACACGCACAAACCCAGTAAGACTCAGTACCCCTGCACAAACGCAGTAAGACTCAGTACCCCTGCACATGCACAAACCCAGTAAGACTCAGTACCCCTGCACACGCACAAACGCAGTAAGACTCAGTACCTCTGCACAAACCAAGTCAGACTTGCAACATAAGAAAATGTATTTCAAGCAAATGATGCATAATTGTTATTATTATTATTATTATTATTATTACTACAATACATCCATCCATTATCACTTAACCCACACAGGGTCATAGTGGAGCCTGGAGCCTATCCCCAGGAACTCAGGGCACAAGGCGGGGGACACCATGGACAGGGTGGCAATCCATCCCTGGACTGGAGGAGGAAACTGGAGTACCTTGACGAAACCCCAGAAGCATGCGGAGAACATGCAAACTCCGTGCAAAAAGTGCAGAGGTGGGATTCAAACCACTCACCCTGGAGGTGCAAGGTAAATATACTAAGCACTAATTATTATTATTATTATTATTATTATTATTATTATTATTACCACTATTACTACTACTACTACTACTACAATAACTGACACATGTGCTTGTTTTTGTGTACAGGCTGTATAGCTTGACAGAGATCAGATTTAGAGTGATGAAAATGGCAAACGTCACAATTTGGTGCTTTAATAACAGAAACCTTACAAAGTTTATTATCTCAGAATCTGTGTTTAGAGAACTGCTTCAAGTTTGTGATTTGACCTCAAGATCATATCAAAGTTGCTCAGAAATAAAGATGAACTTTGTGTTTAGCAGATCAGGGATTCTGACTAACTCCTAATTCAACTTTAAGGACTTTTGATCTATTTGTGTCTATTGTGAAGGTGGAGTTGGTCCTATTTAACGGATTATAATATCCATTCTTTTAAAAATACCATACAAAACGAAAATAAATCGGGCTAGTTTCTTCATTTTCCTTCCTCGGAAACAAACTCCACCCCAGCTGAAGCAGAAACGCTAGGTCATGCTCCATTTCCCACTAAAAAGTCACTGTAAAAAGTTTCGACAGTGGGATGGGAAGATTTGTTAGTGTTTTTATTACAGTTGTAATTCTCTCTACAGCCAGCAGAGAGCTCTAAAAATGCAAACTGCTGGTTTAAATTTCCAAAAACTATACTTCATCATTAAGTGCATAAAACTTGTATATATTTAATTAAAACACGTTTGAATGTCGTTTTTATGCTTTCTGAGCCCTGAACATTATTTTATTTATGTTTTATCCTGCTGGTGTGTGAAATCCTGAAATTATAGCTTTATATCTCTGAATGTCAAATGAATATTCAACACTGAAACATGTAACTGTTCACATCTTAAACCAGTAGTAATGAGATTAAATAATCCAGGGAAAGTCTGGCACAATAACTCTGCTAGGTTATTTACGAGAATGTTTACATCTGTCGATGAAGGAGCCTGAAGGATGGGAAAAGGTTCGCTCAGGCCAGCGTGCGCCTGTGTGAGATGGCGTATATCCCAGGCTTGGAGAACCATCAGACAGCGCACACAGCGTTGGCCGGTATCTGAGCCCTGTTGGATTGAGCCCTGTTCCTCTCTGCCTTTTCCTGAGTGGGACTGGAACTTCCTGCCTGCTTTCCTGTACAGTTCAGGGAATGTACATAGGCACAGCT
>JAFFST010047038.1:0-15028 GCA_022414735.1 Noturus placidus | reverse complement strand
CTCTTTCTCTGCCTCTCTCTCTCTCTCTCTGTCTCTCTCTCTCTGTCTCTGCCTCTCTCTCTCTCTGCCTCTCTCTCTGCCTCTCTCTCTTTCTCTGTCTCTCTCTCTCTGTCTCTCTCTCTCTCTGCCCCTCTCTCTGTGTCTCTCTCTCTCTGTCTCTCTCTCTCTGTCTCTCTCTCTGCCTCTCTCTCTCTGTCTCTCTCTCTCCCTCTCTCTCTCCCTCTCTCTCTCTCTCTCTCTGCCTCTCTCTCTGTCTCTCTCTCTATGTCTCTCCCTGCCCTCTCTCTTTCTCTCTCTCTCTCTCTCTCTCTCTCTCTCTCCCTCTCTCTCTCTCTGCCTCTCTCTCTCTCTCTCTCTTTCTCTCTCTCTCTCTCTCTCTCCCTCTCTTTCTCTCCCTCTCTCTCTCTGTCTCTCTCTCTCTCTCTCTGCCTCTCTCTCTCTCTCTCTCTGTCTCTCTCTCTCTGTCTCTGCCTCTCTCTCTCTCTGCCTCTCTCTCTCTCTCTCTCCCTCTCTGCCTCTCTCTCTCTGCCTCTCTTTCTCTGCCTCTCTCTCTGCTCTCTCTCTCTCTCTCTCTCTCTCTCCTCCCTCTCTCTCTGCCTCTCTCTCTCTCTCTCTCTCTCTCTCTCTGTCTTTCTCTCTGCCTCTCTCTGTGTCTTATCTGAAGTTCAAATAATTGAACGTTGCATACTTTCTAGAACAGTTCTATAAATCAAACAAGAAGAAGAAGCGACATAACTGGTTGATTAAAATATATTGTTTGTGTACAATAAGACTGAGCGTTTATTAGCGCTGCACCATTTCTCTGTCTGTAAACTAGTTCAGTGACTTAATTAGAACAGTAAAGACATCAACTCACTAATGAAAAAATGGAGTTAGTGCGCGGTACGGGCAAAAATATACTTGACCGTATACAGTGGCCAGAAAAAGTATGTGAACCTTTTGGAATTTCATGGTTTTCTGAATAAATTTGTCATAAAATGTCATCTGATCTTCCTCTAAATCAAGTGTATTGCCAAATATATATATATATATATATATAATCAGAGTGCTTGTGGAAAAAGGATGTAAACCCTTTGAGTTAATGACCTCAAAAAAGCTCATTGGAGTCAGGTAGACTCTTCAAAAGTCCGTAGATTGAGATGGTCAATGATGCAGAACACTGATTATTTCAGTGTGTGTTGATTTGGCAGTATGTTTTACTCATCATTTTGCTTAAAAGCTCTCTTGATGGGACGGAATTGAAATATCCCAGCATTTACGTTTTGAACCTTACGTTGACCCGTATGTTAGGTTCAATTCTAGGTAAATTAGCCATCAGCTGCTAGGTTCAGCTCGTTTGTTTCTTTTTTTGCTACAAAAATCACTAAATACACATTTACATCTACATTATATGGCCAGAAGTATGTGGGCACGTGACCATCACACCCATTTGGGGTTTTTTTTTTTTTTTTTTTTTTTTTACAAATGTGAAAGCACACAATTGTATAGGACGTCTTTGGATGCTGTAGAATTAAAATTTCCCTTCGCAATTCCCTTCAGGGCTCTTTCCTGCACAGAGCCCTGACCTCAAGCCCATACACACCTGAACACATTTGAGATGAATTGAAACGCTGACTGCACCCGAGACCAAACATCGATACCTGACCTGATCAATGATCTTGTAGCTCAGTGGGCACACGTCCCTATGACCACGCTCCAAAATCTAGTGGAAAACCTTCTCAGAAGAGTGGAATGGGATGTTCAACAAGCACATATGGGTGTGGTGTTCACATACTTTTAGAAATACAGTGTATGAGGTGCATATTTTTACTATACCTAACTTCAAACAATGGCTTTCTGCCACGTTTCAGTACACAGATAAGAAATCGGCATGTCTATAGCTGAGATCACGTTCCTCGTAGTCATGTTGCTCTGTTTTGACCATGACAGCAGACCTACGTTGTGAGAGAACCCGCTCATCTGAAATGATGTCGTGGCATTTCTAATTGTTAGGGAGGAAAAAAAAGAACGAGTTTCAAAATGTTACAAAATGCCCCAGAATCTTTCGACAATACGCACAGTCAGCAGTACTGTGGAAAAAAACCCCCCCAACAAAACCCAAATTAGTGATTCACAAACAATGAGGTGCCTGGATGTCTCAAAACACTTAACTGTGAAACAAAACAGTACTTATCTACATTCTTTACTTAAATGTTATATAATCACGCACAATGAAACGACAGTCCTAATTAACAAACATGACCAAAAGAGACGAAAGGAAAAAAAAACCACTGCACACTAGAGAGCATGTGTTGAGCACACAGATTGCAGAGCCATCCTCAGCAGAGAGAGAAAGTCTCCCAAACTGATTATGACACCTCTCCTGCTAGCCCATCAGAGCCGCTAAAGCTAACGCTAGAATTCACAGGCACTGCATGTATCAGCGCAGAGCACATAGCTTCCACGCATTCCTCTCCAGCACGATTAATTATGGCTCTTGATGGATTTTGTGCGAGAGAACAAGTGACATAAAAAAAACAAAAAGAGAGAATTTGTCACTCGTGGTTATGTCCTCTCTGCACTCGGCTCTGTGTGGGACGATGACACTGACGCCATGCGTGGCCACAAAACAAAAATGCCCCGTCACGGACACACTGGCCATGTGTACATTTGATTGACAGGGGACATGATGGGCAGAACAATGTTGGATCTTTAACATAAAGATGAAAGTGTCTAGTAAAGTAGGTGTCTGAGTCAAAACTTGCTAGTAGTAGCAAGTCAAAGCAAGGTACTCCAAGATCAGGAGAAAGTGTCCTCATCCTGGAATTGCACCAGAATGCTTTGACACCCTTGGGTGGTGGTTCACGGCACGCCTGTGTTGCACCGGAGGTTCGCGTTGACGTATCTGGCGAGCAGATGAAGGCCGTGTGTGTGTGCGTGTGTGTGGGGCGCTCGCACCAGCCCACCCGTCTGACAAACGGCACCTTGCTGATGGGCGAGAGAGAGAGAGAGAGAGAGAGAGAGAGCGCGTCAGGGAGCCCTTGCGTCTCGGCGATACGCGGCCCGAGTCAAGACGTCAGAAACACCGGCACCAGCATTCACAGCTCAGCTCAGCCAACAGCGAGGGGGAACAGATGGAGGCTTGCAGAACATATAAATGCATACATTTCTACCAGGCTGTTAAACATGTCTTATTTAGAGACTGAAAAGATACAGAAAGAAGCAGACTGTACTATACTGTACACTGATTTTTATATCCCAGAGAAACCGAGAGCAAAACAAATGCTTTAAAACGGGGTCTGAACGCAAAAAATATTTTACCTAGCGCTCGGAAAATACTGCTGCACATCAAAAACAGCAAATCCTCTGTTGCAGTTTATCCAATCACGTTCATGTATTTATTCAAATTATTTCGCTGAAGGCGGCTCGTCGGACCAGAGAGGCCTTGAGAGGTCAGGAAGGAGGGATAAAAACAGAATGTAGAGACAAATAGATGAAGATATATGTGTTTATTCTTCTCCTAAGTGAAAAACTGGTATGTTTCAGAATAGAGGACAAAAAGCTCTTTACTTTAACGTGGGAATGTACTGCATCGCGTGCACAAGTGGCTTTATAAAATGCATTCATATCAAATAGGGCGGCTGTGGCTCAGTCGGTAGAGCGGGTTGTCCACTAATCCACTAATCGTAGGGTTGGTGGTTCGAATCCCGGCTCGGGTGATCCCATGCCGAAGTGTCCTTGGGCAAGACACTGAACCCTAAGTTGCCCCCCATGGCAATCTAGCACCTTGCATGGAAGCTCTGCTGCCATTGGTGTATGAGTGTGTACTTGTAAGTCGCTTTGGATAAAAGCGTCTGCTAAATGAATAAATGTAAATGTAAATGTAAATATATACATTCAGTCATATTGTAGGCAACAAAGCTGCACGTATTGAATCGTCCACGATATACCCGTACAGTTCCTCCTCGTGATAAGAATTCGTCCTCCCATAGTATCGATGATCTAGTCGAGGTCATGTTTATAGGCATGACGCACTATGGGCGGCTGTGGCTCAGTCGGTAGAGCGGGTTGTCCACTAATCGTAGGGTTGGCGGTTCGATTCCCGGCCCACATGACTCCACATACCGAAGTGTCCTTGGGTAAGACACTGAACCCCAAGTTGCTCCCGATGGCAAGTTAGCGCCTTGCATGGCAGCTCTGCTACCACTGGAGTGTGAGTGTGTGTGTGAATGGGTGAATGAGACACAATGTAAAGTGCTTTGGATAAAAACGCTATATAAGTGCGCCATTTACCATTTACGTAGAACAAGCGTCGCAGAAGGCGGAGTTACAACCCTAGACGAAGAAGAAGAATCAATCGCCCAAAAAAAGGAGCTTCCTCCATAATATGGAAGTGGTTTGGATACAGCAGAGGTTCTCAACCTTTTGCAACTAAACCCCCCCAAGCCTTCCCTATCATGTGGCACACCCCCCTCCCCACATTGGAGGAGACCAGGTATAATGATTATCCATTCTATATAAAATCTATCATCAATATATCATTCTATTTGAAAAGGAATCAAGTAAACAGAGTACCCAAATGATGCACTGTCAGTGTTTTGCTTGAAAAAATTAGCACCCTCCATCCCCGCCCCCCTTCCAATCTTTCCACGCCCTCCCGGTTGATAACCACTGGGATACAGCATTTCCATTTCTTTTTCCAGTGGTTAAATTATGAATCCTGTAAGTATTGGTGTTCGCATTTTTACTGAAATTTAAATTAAAACAATTTTTTAGCCTATTTAATTGGAATAGTTTAGTATCTGATAATGGTCAGCATGAAGTTTGACTTTTTTTTTGGCTCTCAAGACTATGCTGATGTGACTTGTGGCCAAAAATATAGTGTTGAATGTCACTATTTTCATATCGTCATTTACATCGTCACCACAAGAAATACCACGAAATATCGCGATGTAGTTTTAAGTCTACAGTGCCTTGCGAAAGTATTCGGCCCCATTGAACTGTTCGACGTTTTGCCACGTTTCAGGCCTCAAACATAAAGATATAAAGCTGTAATTTTTTGTGCAGAATCAACAACAGGTGGGACACAATCATGAAGTGGAACGACATTTATTGGATATTTCAAACTTTTTCAACAAATAAAAAACTGAAAAATTGGGCGTGCAAAATTATTCAGCCCCTTTACTTTCAGTGCAGCAAACTCTCTCCGGAAGTTCAGTGAGGATCTCTGAATGATCCAATGTTGACCTAAATGTCTAATGTTCATAAATAGAATCCACCTGTGTGTAATCAAGTCTCCGTATAAATGCACCTGCACTGTGATAGACTCAGAGGTCCGTTTAAAGCACAGAGAGCATCATGAAGAACAAGGAACACACCAGGCAGGTCCGAGATACTGTTGTGAAGAAGTTTAAAGCCGGATTCTATTGGTTACGTGTACACCTCAACAAGCGGTAATGTGAAGTGCCAGTGAGAAAGAAACCCTAGCGGCTTCAAACTGTCTTGTTTGTAGCTATGCTCTAATCACTAAAAGGTCATGTTAGCTGCTCATGTGGACTTTTACGGACCTTCAGAAATGCTTTAAAAACACACACGTGAGGAAGGAGAGCGACGAAAATAGAACCGAGATAAAAAGGCCAGCAAGGTGGAGAAAGCTTCAGAAAAGACAAGTGAGGATGAAGATATATATAACCCTGTGTGCTTTGGCAGGAATAACGTCACAATAGTTAGTGTTATCAGCATGTGTGCAGATTTTATGGTCACTGGGTTTGTCCTTTTTCTTCTTTTTTTCTCACTCCAGACAGTCTTTCTGTCCTCTATCCTGATAAAGATGCCACATGCATGGACCCACCCTGAACCACAACTCCATGACGGAGAAGCCTCATTCGCCCAAAACCGAGCCTCTTTCCATAGCTGCACATCAACAGGTCTCCTCCCGTCTCTCCTGTATTTAGACGGAGAATGCTGTTTTTGGATCATTACCTCAATGCTGACATACAGTACAGCCATATATTTTACTATGTGTAAGTATAAGATGTTTAAGGCTGTGCTTTTATTTTGGTATAGAATGCTATGATTTTTGCTATACAATGTCCAGGGTGTACCCCGCCTTGTGCCCGATGCTCCCTGGGATAGGCTCCAGGTTCCCCCGTGACCCTGAAAAGGAGTAAGCGGTTGAAGATGGATGGATGGATGGACATTTCAACTTTAGACACAAAAATGTGTCAGATTTTGAGAGGATTTCTGAACATTACAGTGACTTCCACCATTTGCTTACATGGGTCATCTAGTGAAGTTTTTTCGTCATGCTTCTATTCCTTTAGAAGAACCCACTCAGGATCCAAGTCAGGGGTGCATTAGTATTAGGGCGGCTGTGGCTCAGTCGGTAGAGCGGGTTGTCCACTAATCCACTAATCGTGGGGTTGGCGGTTCGAATCCCGGCCCGGGTGATCCCATGCCGAAGTGTCCTTGGGCAAGACACTGAACCCTAAGTTGCCCCCAAAGGCAAGCTAGCACCTTGCATGCAGCTCTCCTACTATTGGTGTGTGAGTGTGCTCTCATTTGTAAGTCGCTTGTAAATGTAAAAATGATATTTCTGTAAAGCTGCTTTGAGACAATGTACCATTGTAAAAAGCGCTATACAAATTGATAAATTATAATAAAATTATTAACGATTAGTACTAGGTTTCAAAACAAACCAGTAAGCACGATAAGAACTACAAAGATTCAGGGCAAAACAACTTCCTGCTGATTTCGATAGCCTTTTGCTCGCCTCACTTGGTACCATAGCCTACATTAGCTCAGCTCGCTTGGCACCACAGACTTCATTAGCTCAGCTTGCTCAGTTAGCGCCACAGTACTCATTAACTCAGCTTGCTCAGTTAGCGCCACAGTACTCATTAACTCAGCTTGCTCAGTTAGCGCCACAGTACTCATTAACTCAGCTTGCTCAGTTAGCGCCACAGTACTCATTAGCTCAGCTTGCTCAGTTAGTGCCACAGTACTCATTAGCTTAGCTTGCTCAGTTAGTGCCACAGTACTCATTAGCTCAGCTTGCTTAGTAGGCTCGGCTCATTCGGTTATCGCTGTGGCATTTGAAAAAAAAAAAAGAATGCCAGAATTTTTTGTTGGTCATCCTGATCAAACATGCTTAGAGGATGTGTCATAAACAACCTGCACATCATGTACAAATCCCATAATGGCACTGTTTGCCGTGTCTAAATCGGAGTGACATCGATACTTTTGGTTCTTCCGCCATTTGGGTTGGTTTGGTTTTTGTTCACTAGCTGAGGAATGCAATGGTGAGAAATATAACGACAGAGCGAGGTAAACAAACCTTTGCAAAGTCAGTGTAGAAATCACACACACACACACACACACACACACACACACACACACACACACACACACAAAAGAACATAGAGTTCACACTAAATACATGATTAGATAATTATATAAATATAAATTGGTCCAAATATCTACAACAAATGTGCAACCCAAAATACACAGCATGTCTGGTTCAGTTGAATTGATTCAGAGTCGAATGACTTTCTCACGTAGAGTTCGCTTGGAAGCCAGGCACCTCGCTCAGACTGAATGCTGGGTTCTCACCGCACCAAAGAGAGAGTTGAGATGAAAGAATATTGCGTTCGCGAACGCATCGCATCCTGAAAAGTTGCCATTCAGGACACAGTAGATCTACAAGGACGAAATGAAATGTGACATGCATCATTTACAGAAAGAACACTGTAGGTGGTCTGTATACAGAAAGCTACACCTGTTAAAAGATATAATATCCAGGCTTAACATGCTTGCTGTAGCCGAGAGTGGAGTTTGTGTTTTGTTTGTTTGTTTGTTTGTTTGTTTTTGTCTTTCTGTGGATTATGGAACAGCTTAAGGTCAATCAAATGACTTATTGCCACTGAATATTTCATTTCACAACCATCCACCTTCACAGCGCGATCATTCTTCATCCCAGTGCATAGATTTCTCGCATCTCTCTCATGTCTTACTTTCTTTCTAAAGGGCTCAGCAAACGCCCGAGGTCCGAAAAACTCGTTGCGTTCTCTAGAACATCTGGGATCTGCTTCTCCGCTAAGGCAAGTTACGGGACAATAACCCTAGCCTGTTTTTTGTTTTTTTTTTCTCAGGGAAAAAAAAAAAAAAAAAAAGTGTTTTTAAAAGCAGAGATTGAATACGTTCCACACAAAACACCAGAGAGGCCAGGATCAGCCTGGCGGCAAACACGAGCGCTCTGCATCTCGTACTGTGAAAGGGTTACATCCGCATACTAGGCTGAAAGAAATAAAAAAAATGCTCAGACACATGGAGAAGCACAAAATCCTGTTGAGCTGAGCTGAGCTGAGATACCCTACGTAGAAGCAGCGCTTCAAGGCACAATTAGGATTTTACGGAAGAAATCCACATTCCTGCACACACAGAAAGTCATCTTTTTATTCTTCTTCGAGCCGCTGTCAACTCGCCGACTCTCTCTCTCTCTGTCAAGGAGGAACCTGAAGCAGCTTGAGATTGAAAAAATAAATAAATAAATAAAAACAAAGCCAAATATTATAGCATCAAAACGAGCTTCTTTATTTTTGGCAGGAGCACCACAAGTGAAGGTTAAGAGGGGGAAAGAGAAAGGGAAAGACAGTTTATTCACTTCGAAAAAGTGCCGTAAGAATGGAGCGTCAGCATTTGTATGTTTTCAGTACAATCGAGCAATGAGCGGGGGGAAAAAAATCTCTCTACTAATGTTATAGATACCAGAAATATATATATATATTTATAAAAAAAACAAATCATATTAATCATGTTAAATCGAAATGTATTTTGCAATAAGCCCTCGACAATGGGTTAAAAAAATGGTTTGCTATGAGCAGGGCCCATTATTTTAAAATAAACACACCATAATCCACACATAGCTTTCCTAAACCACTCAGCACAAGGTATTTTGCCTATTACAAATCATTACATTTAGTTCCGTAAATGCACATATTGCATGAAACCACCTCGGATGCAACTGAATATATATATAAAGAAAAAATAAATGTTTTAAAAAGCGGAAGTTTGAAGGTACTAGTTGAAATTATTGTGAAGTTGTGGGTCTTGAACATCCAACTGAACACATCCACTGAACGTCAGTTCTGAGGAGTGGAAAGGCCTTGCTGATGAGAGAGCTCAGAGGAGAATGGCCAAAGTAACAGGAAGGCTACACGAACTCAAATAACTAGTCCCTACACCCACGGTGAGCAGAACACTTTGAGCCTTGAGGCAGATAGATGTTTTACAACAGCAGACGATCGACCACACTGGGCTCCACTACTGCCAGCGAAGAACATGAATCTGTATAGGGCGGCTGTGGCTCAGTCGGTAGAGCGGGTTGTCCACTAATCCACTAATCGTAGGGTTGGTGGTTCGAATCCCGGCCCGGGTGATCCCATGCCGAAGTGTCCTTGGGCAAGACACTGAACCCTAAGTTGCCCCCGATGGCAAGCTAGCACCTTGCATGCAGCTCTGCTACCATTGGTGTGTGAGTGTGTCTCATTTGTAAGTCGCTTTGGATAAAAGCGTCTGCTAAATGAATAAATGTCAATGTATTTACAGCGGGCAAAAGCTCAACAAAACTGGGCAGATGAAGATTTGTAAAAACGTCATTTGGTCTTCTTCCAACGTTCAAGTGTCCGGTTTGGGTGAACCTGTGCCTACTGTGGGAGTGGAACCCGACGTGGTCTTCTGCTCTTGGCCGACTAGATAGTTCCATGTATAAGCACAAGTGCAGGTGTTCCTAACAAAGTGGGCAGCGTGTGTAAACTTAAAACGTTCCTTCAACAACTTAAACTGTTGTTTTCAATTTTAAATCAGACATAAATTCAGTGAAGAGCAGACTGAATGACCACAAAGAAGTCAAATAAATTTCTGAAAACTTCAACTGAAGAAGAAAGCAGTGCGTGTTTTGACCCATAAACCCTTACAGGAGTGTACATTGAGTAATTAGAGACGCACTGCACAGATACTGACAAACTAATATACTCCTGATCTAATGTAAGTGTCCGTTACCTCTCCTCCTAACAGGCTTGCGTCTTGTGTCCATTGTCATGATTTTATGCTCAGTGATTTAGACCGGCTACTGATGAGCAGCTGCACAGGAACCAAACAAAGCTCATGTGAAATATAATGTATGCACTGAAAGCAAGATGTGGGGGCTGCTTTCGGTTAGATTCAGGTCCGCTCGTTTAAAATGTATGCCTCAAGACTCCAGGCAAAACGCAAAGAAACTCAGAATCATATACACACACACACACACACACACACACACACACACACACACACACACACACACACACACATTAATATGTCTCATTAACGTGTATTAACGAGTTGTTGTTTTTCTGTTCTGAACAAGGTTTTCAGCTTAATTAGGCACACTGTTCTGGAAAATTCCCTAGTGTTCCACACACATGGACACGGCGTAAGAACGAGACAAAATACTGCAGTTGTTCGACGTTAAGCTGAACCAACAGTGTGCACTTTGAGCAGTTACTATGTTTGGACAGTGTCGTTTCAGCAGTCGCGCCCTGAGGAGATGAAAAGCATATTTCTGCTGTCTCTAACCATTTCATCACTAGGCATCGTTCTGTTTCATACAAAAGGTTAAAACCATCTACGCTAAGTGAAAGAGCTGTGCATCTTAATGACAGACAATAGATTTAACTCAAATCAGCGATCGTGTATTTTCTCTAGAGGGGAATTTTTTTAAACACTGAAAACTAAGGAACAAAAAAAAATTTAAATAAAATAAAAAATAAACCCAACAGCAACAACCCACACAGGCAGTATATAATCAAGGGCATTTTAGGATGCCATATGGAGCAACCAGGATGTTTCGCACCTCATTTATTCCACTGGCCTTAAAAAAAAAATGGTGCTTTTGTGTGACACTTCATATTTGTCTTTATATACACGTTTTAATTCATTTGCATATATTTGTGTTATTTGTTTCATGCCGTGTTTGTTGTTCTGTGATTTTTATATAATGTAACAAATATTTTTGTGCCTCGTTTAGTCTAAACAGTGCTAGCTAAGGTAATGTAATAATTATTGCAAGCTCCTCAGAAAGGGATCGTTAATGAAATGTTTTTATAATCTGACAAACTTTCTAATGTTTTCTAATGTGTCAGCTAAAAGCTGCGATGTTCTGTCCTCGAATCCCAGAATATTATTCAAGTCTATTGTATTAAGAGTTACAGCACACGGCGATTTCAGAAAAGTTTCCCGTTCCAGAGATATTCCCCCCTCTTTCCTGTTATAATGTGCTCCACTCGTCTGGGAAGGCTTTACACTCGATTTTTGGAGCGTGTCTCTGTGGATTTGTGTTCAATCAGCCACAGGAGTGTTAGTGAGGTCAGGCACTGATGTCGGGTGAGGAGGTCTGGGGTGCAGTCGGTGTTCCAGTTCATCCTAAAAGGGTTCAGTGGGGTTGAAGTCAGGGTTCTGTGCAGGACACTCGAGCTGCAACTTTCCAACCCTGGCAAACATGTCTTCCAAGACTTGACCCCTTATCTCCAGTAAAGGGAAATTATTAATAATGCTTGACGTCCTATACAGAGACGTCCTATACAGTTGTGTGCTTCCAACTTTGTGGCAGCAGTTTGAAGAAGAACCACATATGGGCGTGATCGTCACAAACTTTTGGCCATACCATATAGTATATACGCTCGAACTTTATTTCTGCTCTCCGGACCTGCATGATCAGTCTCGGAGGTCCTGCTTCTAGATGGAGCTCTCATCTACTCCAAATCCAGACTGCTGGGACAAAGGCTTCTTCTAAGCCAAACATATTACATATAGATCAATGATGATCACTTTAATAATATCTGTTGTTACCCAGATGAGGATGGGTTCCTTTCTGAGTCTGGTTCCTCTCAAGGTTTCTTCCTCTAAAAAACACAAGGGAGTTTTTCCTTGCCATTGTCGCCACTCAGTGTCTTGCTCAGTTGGGATTAATTTTTCACTTTTACCGTGTGTATACTGTAAAGCTACTTTGTGACAATGTCTATTGTAAAAAGCGCTATACAAATAAAATTGAATTGAATTGAATTGAATTTTGCTCAGTGCTGCCAAATACGTGCATGTTCCTGAACATTCTGAAAAGCTCGTCAGTCGAATTCTGCTTGCCTCAAGTGTCTACTGATTTGTCGACCCCTGAAAACTGATTAAACATATTTAATATAACATTCCAGTGTGATATGCAATAGGATGCGTTCATTCCATCCAATCCAAATATAATCTAGCCCTAACCCGACGTGACCTGATGTCACAGGAGTAGTAGAGGTATGGAGGAGGAATCTCCTGAAAAGCTAGACGAGTTCCTCGAGTTGTTGGGAACTTTTTAGGATGTTCAGGCATCCTACAGAAAGATTATCGGTGGAAAAAAATTAATAAAACAACGGCGCAACAGTTGGAGTGCAGCTTCAAAGACAATAAAAAGTAACACCCAGCTCAAAAGGGTATGAAGGAAGCTATGTATAGTAAAGCGAGCTAACTTCTGCCCACTTGTCTTCTTTTTACAGACGCAAAAAAAAAAAACCAAAAAAAAAAAAAAACCCACAAAGTCCAAATGATGTTGCGAGTCCTTGTGTTTTGTGGGGGAAGAGAAACAGAAAAGCATCTCAGTCACTTCAGGGTAATGCAAATGACTCTAATATGTTAAGAAGATTAAAGTGGATAAATGTCGAGATAGATTTATTTATTTATTTATTTTTGGAAAGCCACATAAACCTCGTGTTTTTTTTATTTTGGAGAAGGGAGGGGTGGATGTACGTGAGTCAGCTCAGGATAATCGACACACACACAAAAAAAAAAACAACAAACAAACAAACAAATTCTCCTTGATTGGTTCAGAGAAATTGGGCTTATTTGAGATTTTGTTTTTTAAGCTTCTTTGATGTAAGACCGTCCTACTTCTTTCTTATGATTTTCTTTTAAAACCAGCCCTTAGGACAACAAAGAAACCACCGGAAGACACGGGTCACACTTCCTTCACACTTCCTTTCCTAAATTAGGCTTGGCTGTCTATCTAAACTTGCGTCAAAGCGGTCTTACTTTTGCCATTCTCTTTCCTTACTGATTACTTCGTCTAAAAGTCTCTGGCTCCTTGAAACTTTAATAGTAGAAAATCTAAGGTTTGTGGCATCAAACTTTTTTAAAGCGCTCGAAATAACTTGTAAACCGTTATGAATAAATAAACTTTAAATGCACTTTGTTCAATCAAGTTGTACATTACTTATTGCTGACTGTCTGTCTGAATTATTTTTTTTTTAATAAAATAAAAACAAAATACAAAAATCCCTCAGAGATTCACAGATGCCACTGCGGGAAAATCTGCGAGTGTGAAAAATTGGAAAGGAGAAATGAAACAAAACATGGTAAAGGGATTAAGACGTGACGCTCATAACATTTCCAGTGCTTCCGATGCAAAATGCAGGATCAGAGGGATGACGAGCGCGCGATGACTGCTCGGTCTCTTATCAGGCACTGCATTCCCTTTGAGGAACAAAGCTAGGCAAGATCACAGTTTGCCATAAAACAAGAAATAAATCACGTGCACATATAAGAGACAAGTTAGATATTACAAACTACCTGTTGGTTCTCACACTGCATTCCTTTAGTTAATGTTGCAAAGTGGATTGCAATTAGTTTAAAACACACACACACACACACACACACTTTCAAAATGCTTATGGATTTACATGAATTGTTATATGATACCCAATGAATCGCTGCATTTGTTTTTTTGTATCATATCTCCCACACATCCTAGGTATAGAGCTGAAAACATACCCATAAAATGAATTTGTAAGAAATAACCTGATAGAATTCCCCCAATCATAGATGCCATGAAGGCAGGACTAACTAAACGAGTAGGTAATTATACACAGAACTAGTTTCAAATATTTCATATATGACATCTGGCGTTTAAGTTTACTTTTTGGGCATCGGTCCACGTATCGAGAACACGGTGCCTTTCTTCAGCGGTACAGCTCTGACATTGATTATGTTTGTGTCTCAGGAAACAGTTTAGCAGTTTATATCTACAAAAAATAAATAAAAGTAAATAAAAAGCACACACGACATGCTTGGGTCATGTTCTGCCTTTTGGTCGATTCGGATTCAAATAGTTTTCTCACTGTGATTGAATTGCGCAAGATGTCACTTGGAACAGTAAAATGTGTAAAACTCTTTCATTTAGTTTGCATTCCGGGGTCAGTTTAGAAACATAGATCTACAAAAATAAAATGCACGGCTTGTTTGGTTCACTTTCTGAGCCAAATCGCTTTCTTGATACAGAGTCGAGTTCGCTTTCTAGATTCAGAGTCGAGTCCGCTTTTTAGATTCAGAGTCGAGTCTGCTTTCTAGATACAGAGTCGAGTCCGCTTTCTAGATTCAGAGTCGAGTCTGTTTTCTAGATTCAGAGTCGAGTCTGTTTCTAGATTCAAAGTCGAGTCCGCTTTCTAGATTCAGAGTCGAGTCCGCTTTTTAGATTCAGAGTCGAGTCTGCTTTCTAGATACAGAGTTGAGTTCGCTTTCTAGATTCAGAGTCGAGTCCGCTTTCTAGATTCAGAGTCGAGTCTGCTTTCTAGATACAGAGTCGAGTCCCCTTTCTTGATTCAGAGTCGAGTCCGCTTTCTTCATTCAGAGACAAGTTTACTTCCTTGATACAGAGTCGAGATCGCTTTCTTGATTCAGAGTCGAGTCCGCTTTCTAGATACAGAGTCGAGTCCGCTTTCTAGATTCAGAGTCGAGTCCGCTTTCTAGATTCAGAGTCGAGTCCGCTTTCTAGATACAGAGTCGAGTCCGCTTTCTAGATTCAGAGTCGAGTCCGCTTTCTAGATACAGAGTCGAGTCCGCTTTCTAGATACAGAGTCGAGTCCGCTTTCTAGATTCAGAGTCGAGTCTGCTTTCTAGATACAGAGTTGAGTTCGCTTTCTAGATTCAGAGTCGAGTCCGCTTTCTAGATTCAGAGTCGAATTTACTTCCTTGATACAGA
>JAFFST010047037.1:61529-71994 GCA_022414735.1 Noturus placidus | reverse complement strand
ATGCCAAATTTTGTTTAAAGAATTATTGCACACTTCCTGTAAATGGTATAAAGTTCGTTTCACTTCTCAAATATCACTGTGTTTGTCTCCTATATGATATATTTAACTGATTTTTTTTAATCCTAAGAACCAACGATTTATGAAGGAAAATCATTGAAATAAACAAGGTTGCCCAAACTTTTGCAGACCACTGTATATTGTACTGTAGTAACCTGTATTTAAAGAAATAAACCACTAGAGGGTGCTACGTGTTTAATTTTCTCAAAGGACAGTGTCACATCCTTTACTTTGATTTTGAGTGAGTGTGTGTGTGTGTGTGTGTCAGTCTGGCGCTATTATGACCGTGCTTGCTGCTGTCTGCACGAAGATGCCCGAAGCTAAATTGGCCATTGTCTTCCTCCCTATGTACACCTTCACTGCAGGAAACGTGAGATACACATGTGCATACACGCACGCACACATACATATACACATGTAAAAGTAATGAAAAGCTCTTTTATTTTTATTTCCTGATATTTGTTGTGATATCACTTTTTTAATCAGGCACTGAAAGCCATCGTTGCCATGGATACAGCAGGTTTGATTATGGGATGGCGCTTTTTTGACCACGCTGCTCATTTAGGAGGCGCTCTGTTTGGCATGTGAGTGAAAAACACACACACATCTCAACACTGTACACTAATCACATAATTATCAACCATAATCTGTATGTATCTCTCTCTCTCTTGTGTATGTGTATGTGTGTGTGCGTGTGTGTGTGTGTAAAGATGGTACATCATCTACGGTAATGAACTGATCTGGAAGAACAGAGAGCCGCTGGTGAAAATGTGGCACAACTTCCGGACACGAGGACCTGGTACCGGCGGCAACGGATCCCTCTAGAGCATCATGGGGAAAAATATTACATCGGATCATCATAATAAACAGCAGTATATTAGGAATGAGTGTGTACAGTGTGTGTGTGTGTATCAGCAGTGATTAAACCTATTTCAGTTGTTCTTTTGGACTATAAATAAAATGTTTATTACGTTGTTTGGTTTACATATTTGTTGTTTTTATTTAATATTATATGTTTAAAAGCATTTCTGTCTGCCACTATGTGATGATCACAGTGGCCGTTAGAGCAGCTGACCAATCAACAGTGACGTGTGACTGAAAAGCGGAACTGCACGCTGGTTAGAATCCCGACACGCGTCAGTATAATCACACACTCACTGGTGCTCAAGAACAACATCGTTGATTATTTTCCTGTAACAGCACGTTCCGAAGTGTTTTATTCCTCTTACACCACAGTGCTTTGTCAACAGTGACAATTTTTCAGTTATTAAAGAGCAAAATCTGATGCTTTTTAACCGTTTATAGTTACCGTTCCCGTTCTGGAACGTCCATGAAAACTTGTTGGAGTTACACTGACACTGGAGACTCCTTCCATAAATGTTACAGAAACATCTTACAGCAAACTTTACTACGTTTATGATTATTTTTGTTTTGTTAAATAACACATTTTTATTCATTTATTATTACTGTACGATGTACATCATCCGCTATATGTAGACCATCCACTATACCAGTCCCTGTGAGTGAGCCGTTACTATCAAAAACCACAAGATACTGTATTAGATCACGGAACAGTTGTGTGTTGCTATTATTGTTAGAAACTGTTATTGAAACCAGGAGTATTGCATGAAACTTGGAAGTGTGCGTGTGTGTGTGTGCGTGTGTGTGTGTGCGTGTGTGTGCGTGTGTGTGTGTGCGTGTGTGTGTGTGTAAACTGCTGTAATATTCAGTAGCTGCAGTTTCAGTTAGAGAACTTTGATCCCAGTTAAATGTAAATGATTGACCATGATGACTGACACACACACACACACACTCTCCATCCTCGATCGCAGATTTCTATCTTTATAGAAATCTTTATAGAAATCAGATTTCTATCTTTTTTGAGTTTGGGTTTTGGATTAAGAGTTAAGGATTAGAGGTAAAATGTTAAGGTTTTG
This sequence comes from Noturus placidus, assembly GCA_022414735.1. Classification (NCBI taxonomy): domain Eukaryota; kingdom Metazoa; phylum Chordata; class Actinopteri; order Siluriformes; family Ictaluridae; genus Noturus; species Noturus placidus. Next base: position 70,000 of record JAFFST010047037.1, on the reverse strand, counting down.
GATTAAGAGTTACGGATTAGAAATTAAAAGTTAAGGTTTTAGATTAAGAGTTAAGGATTAGAGGTAAAATGTTAAGGTTTTGGATTAAGAGTTACGGATTAGAGGTAAATGTTAAGGTTTTGGATTAAGAGTTATGGATTAGGAATTAAAAATTAAGGTTTTAAATTAAGAGTTAAGGATTAGAAATTGAAAGTTAAGGTTTTGGATTAAGAGTTAAGGATTAGAAATTAAAAGATAAGGTTTTAGATTAAGAGTTAAGGATTAGAAATTGAAAGTTAAGGTTTTGGATTAGGGTGCACGGTGGTTTAGTGGTTAGCACGTTCGCCTCACACCTCCAGGGTCTGGGGTTCGAGTCCCACCAGGGCTGTGTGTGTGGAGTTTGCATGTTCTCCCCGTGTGTCGGGGTTTCCTCCGGGTACTCCGGTTTCCTCCCCCAGTCCAAAGACATGCATGTTAGTCTGATTGGCGTGTCTAAAGTGTCCGTAGTGTATGAATGTGTGAGTGTGTATGTGATTGTGCCCTGCGATGGACTGGCACCCTGTCCAGGGTGTACCCCGCCTTATGCCCGATGCTCCCTGGGATAGGCTCCAGGTTCCCCGTGACCCTGAAAAGGAGTAAGTGGTAGAGGATGGATGGTTTTTGATTAAGAGTTAAGGATTAGAAATGAAAAGTTAAGGTTTTGGATTAAGAGTTAAGGATTAGAAATGAAAAGTTAAGGTTTTGGATTAAGAGTTAAGGATTAGAAATTAAAAGTTAAGGTTTTGGATTAAGAGTTAAGGATTAGAAATTAAAAGTTAAGGTTTTGGATTAAGAGTTAAGGATTAGAGGTAAAATGGTAAGGTTTTAGATTAAGTGTTAAGGATTAGAAATTAAAAGTTAAGGTTTTGGATTAAGAGTTAAGGATTAGAAATTAAAAGCTAAGATTTTGGATTAAGAGTTAAGGATTAGAGGTAAAAAGTTAAGGTTTTGGATTAAGAGTTAAGGATTAGAGAAAAAAAGATAATTGATGTTGGGGATTTAGGATTAGTTTTATGCATTAGGAATTAGGATTTGGGAGTTAAGATCCGGGTGGAAGGTTAAGGAGTTAATCTTAGGAATGAGCTTTTAAGATTGAGGATTTTAGGGGTTAATGTTATGTTGGGGATTATGATTTGGGGTTTGGGTGCTAACATTGGGGATTAGCTTTTATGGTTTAGAAGTTATTCATTTAGATTGGGGTATTATAGTTTAGACATTATGTATTAACATTGGGAGTTATGACATGATTTAGAAGCTGAGGTCATGAATTAGGGTTGAGGGTTTAGACATTTAGGTAAGTATTAGGATTTGGGTTAAGGATTAAAATTAGGGTTTAGAAGAACATTATGGGGATTTGGACTTGGGGTTTAAGAGTTTAATGACAAAGTTGAGGATTAGGATTCAGGTGTTAAAAGTTAAGGTCTGGAGTTAATGATTTAGAGTGTAGGAGTTTAAAAATGTTTGGGTGTTGGAGTTTAGGATTTAGGGTAGGTTTTATCAGTATTAAAGAGTTAGAGGTGGAGATTGGGGTTTAGGGGTTGTGTTGGGGTTCATGAATTAGTAAAGAAGGCTAGAAAGTAGGGTTCTGGAGATTGGGGATGATAGTTTAAAAGTTCGTTTTAGATATTATATTTGGTGTCAGGAGTTTAGGACTTTGTGTTTGTTGTGATGGGCTAATCTTTTCCTGCACACATCTAGCCCTCCTGAACAAAATCCACTGCCGCTATGTTTAGCTGCTCTGTTTTGGGGGTCACTGACCCAAAGCCAATATTAACACAGTGACTTACATGACTGGAGACAGTGAGGCAGAATCACACACTGCTTAACACTCAGGAGACTCACAGAGCAGGTAAGTTTAGGAATTACACCTGAAAAGTGATCAGATGAAAGCTGTTACCTTTACTGCGTTTCTGATTATATTGCTGCTGATTTACTGGATTAAACCCATCTTCCTGTGATGCGTTAAGGTGTTTTATGTGCACATGTTGCACTTAATTAAAAAAAAAAAGGGTTAAACAAGTATATGCTCACTGAATAAGAGTAAATTTAAGTTAGATTTTAGCTTCTAGCGACTAAAACTGCCAACTAAAACTGACGTTTAGCCTAAACCATTATAAGCATTAGACTTCTCTAAGAGTTCGCATTAGCTTTTTCTGCGCTTTTTGTATTAGCGTTGGAACTTTTCCTACGTAGGAACGGGTTCCTACATTAGCATTAACTCCTCTCTATGTTACACCATTGTCACCATTAAAAACCCTTCTTTGCTTCACTGATTTAATTTCCCTCCTTAAAAAACAAGTAGAGGCTTCTAATGTGTTTCTGGTGATCTGTAATGGTCGTTTATTGGAATATATTTTTCCTAATGGTTCCTGATTGCTTATCTAATTTTATTCAGATGGTAATTATTGGGTTGTGGTGGTATTTAATAGTAACCAGAGCATTCTTAATGGAATAAAGAAATTCCCCTAAAGAAATTCATTAAATCAAGTGTATAGTATGTTATCATTAGCCTTTTTAGTGTTTTGGACACTTAGAATGAACTCCATCCTTAGTCTTGGAGTTAGGGTTTATGGGTTGTGGTTGAGGTTATTATTTTGGATTAAAGGAATAGTTAGATTTTTTTAAGAACATTTGCACAATTCTCCATGTTTGAATCTTTATGTAATGGAAGTCTAGGCCACCATCAACCTTTTCTGTAAATCTCAATTTCAAGCCACATCTTTCTCTTGGCTTTGCAGATTAGGTACCAGGGATTAGGTTTAGGATTAGACATTAGGGGTTATAAGTAAATGGCGCACTTATATAGCGCTTTTATCCAAAGCGCTTTACACTGTCTCATTCACCCATTCACCAATAGTAGTAGAGTTGCCATGCAAGGCGCTAATTTACCATCGAGCAACTTGGGGTTCAGTGTCTTGCCAAAAGACACTTCGGAATGTGGAGTCATGTGGGCCGGGAATCGAACCGCAAACCCTATGATTAGTGGACAACCCGCTCTACCACCTGAGCCAGAACCGCCCCAGATCTAATCCCAATCCCCGGATTGGGGGTTGGGATTAGACATTAAAGGGTTGGGATTAAAGATTACAGAGTTGGGATTCAGAGATTCACAGGTTGGGATTAAAGACTAAGGGGTTGGGATTACAGAGTAGATGTAGGGATTAGAGATTAAGAGGTTGGGATTAGATATTAAGAGGTTAGGATTAGAAATTAACAATTTGGACTAAGAGATTAAGGGGTTGGGATTAGAGATTAAGAGGTTAGGATTAGAGATTAATGATTTGGTTTGAGAGATTAAGGGGTTGGTATTATAAATTAAGGAGTTGGGATTAGAGATTAAGAGGTTGGGATTAGAGATTAATGATTTGGTTTTAGAGATTAAGGGGTTGGGATTATAAATTAAGGAGTTGGGATTAGAGATTAAGCGGTTGGGATTAGATATTAAGGGGTTGGGATTAGAGACTAAGAGGTTAGGATTAGAAATTAACAATTTGGACTAAGAGATTGAGTGGTTGGGATTAGAGATTAAGAGGTTAGGATTAGAGATTAATGATTTGGACTAAGAGATTAAGGGGCTGGGATTAGAGATTAAGAGGTTAGCATTAGAGATTAATAATTTGGTTTTAGAGATTAAGGGGTTGGGATTATAAATTGAGGAGTTGGGATTAGAGATTAAGAGGTTGGGATTAGATATTAAGGGGTTGGGATTAGAGAATAAGAGGTTAGGATTAGAAATTAACAATTTGGACTAAGAGATTGAGTGGTTGGGATTAGAGATTAAGAGGTTAGGATTAGAGATTTATGATTTGGTTTTAGAGATTAAGGGGTTGGGATTATAAATTAAGGAGTTGGGATTAGAGATTAAGAGGTTGTGATTAGATATTAAGGGGTTGGGATTAGCGATTAAGAGGTTAGGATTAGAAATTAACAATTTGGACTAAGAGATTAAGGGGTTGTGATTAGAGATTAAGAGGTTAGCATTAGAGATTAATAATTTGGTTTTAGAGATTAAGGGGTTGGGATTATAAATTAAGGAGTTTGGATTAGAGATTAAGCGGTTGGGATAAGATATTAAGGGGTTGGGATTAGAGACTAAGAGGTTAGGATTAGAAATTAACAATTTGGACTAAGAGATTGCGTGGTTGGGATTAGAGATTAAGAGGTTAGGATTAGAGATTAATGATTTGGTTTTAGAGATTAAGGGGTTGGGATTATAAATTAAGGAGTTGGGATTAGAGATTAAGAGGTTGTGATTAGATATTAAGGGGTTGGGATTATAAATTAAGGAGTTGGGATTTGAGATTAAGAGGTTGGGATTAGATATTAAGGGGTTGGGATTAGAGATTAAGAGGTTAGGATTAGAAATTAACAATTTGGACTAAGAGATTAAGGGGTTAGGATTAGAGATTAACGATTTGGAATTAGAGATTAAGAGGATGGGATTACAGAGTAGGAGTTGGAATTAGAGACTAAGGAGTTAGACATAGTTGAGATTAGCGATGAGACTCTATATATGCGTTATAATATCTCCATTCCATTTCTCTGCCTCAGTATCTGCCTTTCTACTCAGTGATGGCGGAGGTAATGGTGGAGGTGATGGGCGTGGTCCTGGCCATTCTCGGTTGGTGTTTGGAGTCAAGCAGCACAAACTCAGCGGTGTGGCGGATACACACCAATGCTGACTCAGTGATGACGAGCAGCTCACAGTACGAAGGCTTGTGGAAGAGCTGCGCTTCCAACAACATGGGGGTGCAGTGTGTGACACACCCCACCACACTGGGGCTGCCTGGTGCGACACTGACACACACACACACACACACACACACAAAACACCAGGTAAACCCAGAGACACACCCCTCTGTCCCACTCATAGAGACCAATACGTCCTACTGGGGGGAGAAAACAACGGTTTCAGACAGGCTGTCCTCAAATGTTGTGGTGACATTATACTCTGTGATCAAGTTTGTGATTGGCTGAACAACAAACCTAAGCTCCACCCTCAGGAACGTGTGTCACTCTTCCGAATTATGTGATCACACTGATAAGGCAAACCATAAACCTTTAGAAGAGACACGCTTAATCGAAACCTAGATTCATCATCATCGTTTTCTGCCCTTCTGTAGCCGTGGCAACGTGGGATAGTCTCAGGTTTATTACTTTATGGCCCTTCCGAGTAAAGTCCTCTTAACACCCTGTCTCTCTCTCACACACACACACACACACACTCCCAGAGAGTAGGCCGTCGGATTGGGATTTACTCTAAATACATTTTTATGCTATAGCTTTAGTGTGTTGTTCTCTAGAACAGTGTGTATTAGTTGTTTGTATCTGTTAGCGTTTACTCTAGGTGTGTGTGTGTGTGTGTGTGTGTGTGTGTGTGTGTGTGTGTGTGTGTGTGTGTGCGATCATGTCAATGGCCATGGAGTTACTGGGCTTCTTATTGTGTGTGGGTGGGTGGCTGCTGAGCGCCGTGAGTTTAGCGAATAACTACTGGCGCGTGTCGTCGTACGCGGGCAGCGTGATCATGAGCACACAGCAGTATGAGAACCTGTGGCAGGCGTGTGTGAAGGCCAGTACAGGAGTCAGTAACTGCAGACGCTACGAGTCCATGCTCGCACTGGATGGTAACACACGCACACACACGCACACACACACACACACACACACACACACACGCACACACACACTTTGTGTCTCAGAAGACCTTGGTTGGTGGGGGTGTGTGTATTCTATACATTATACTACATGTAAATAAATACATTGTTTGTATTGTATTATACACTTTTTACACATTCTTTATCACTATTGTGTTAACTGTGTGTGTGTGTGTGTGTGTGTGTGTGTGTGTGTGTGTGTGTGTGTGTGTGTCTAGCCTATGTGCAGGCATGTCGTGCTCTGATGATCATAGCCCTGCTGCTTGGGCTCGCCTCGATCCTCCTCTCGATCCTGGGGTTGAAGTGTACAAAACTGGGCGGCATGAAGGATACGAGTAAAGGACGACTCACACTCACTGCTGGATTGATGTTCATACTGTCCGGTGTGTAATACACACACACACACACCCACACACCCAGACAGAATGTAATATGTGTGTGACATGTTAACACCGTTTGTGTGTTTCAGGTTTGTGTGTGCTGACGGCTGTGTCGTGGTACGCATCGCGCATCGTTCAGGAGTTCAACGACCCCTTTTACGTGGGAACAAAGTTAGCAAACACACACACACACACACACACACACACACACACACACTGTGGAATTCTTACTGGTCAAAAGGTGTGCTTGTACGGAGGGAAAGAACTATTGCGTAATCAATAATATGGTGAAGTTTTCTGTAATGAGATGTTTATTTCGCATTTTTTGGAAGGAGTCTCCAATGTCAGTGCTTTGTATCAGTCGGTTCTCTGACACTTTTCTGTTTGTTTTGAGAGAGAGAAGAAAGTGAGAAGGTGGTACTCTTGGAGTGACATAAGCGAATACAGGAGCTAGCCAGTTTCTCAGACTTTCTGACGTTAAACGTGACCACGAACGGATAAAAAGTTTCTGTGTTGGCGAATCGCTGTGGTATTGCTGGTTATTTTCCTGTTACCCTCAGTAACCTTGGCAAGAGGTTCACGGATAGACAGACGATAACGTTTTCCATAAGCGCGGTTGAACACACTGTTTATGAGGCATAATTAAGCAGAGTTAAAGGTAAACGATTTCGCTGGAAATAAAAGGAGAAAGAAGACAAGATGGAGGAAAGGGAGGAGAGGAAGAAAGTCATGATGAAGGAAGGAATGAAATAAAATATAATGTGTATAAGGTGTATAATATGTGTGTGTGTGTGTGTGTGTAGATCTGAGCTTGGAACTGGTCTGTATTTGGGTTGGGCCGCGGCAGTGTGTGTGATTATGGGAGGAGCCATGCTGTGTGGATCGTTCAAGAGAGCAAGATCACCAAAACCTGCAGAGTGTGTATCACACATACACACACACACACACACACACACACACACACACACACACACACACACACTGAACTGATTAAACTGTTTATACGCTAAACTGAGATATTCAGACAAATTTAGCAAAAAACATGTCTGGAATTATAGCTACATACTATAATTAGAACATTAGAACGTAGACAAAAATTCGTGAAAATTCTGTTCATTCTGGTAGAAAAAACATCTGTATCCGATGACCCGTCTTGAGACTCGCTGACGTGAACCTTGGTTTTGTTTGGTCATTTCATTTGGGGGGGTCATTCCCCCCCTCAACCCCCCCCGCACGCAGACAAACTTCCAAAATTTGATAAATGAAAATTTGTATATTTAGAAGATAGTTTTAGGATTACAGTTACTGTTTGAATTCACGTGGTTTCAGAGTGATAGAAGCTCCCACAGCGTGGGGAGACTGCTAAAATACATCACCGAACTTGTGTTGAGTCTGGGTGAAACCAAGTGTATAATTGGAGGGGGGGCACCGATTTTCCTTAACAAACATAAATATATTAAAAAAGAATAGACATAAATAAATAGATAAATAAAATAAATATAATAGATGAAGTAAAGACAGATCCGTTGACAGGGAAAATTAAAGCGGAATATATAGAAAATATTTTCTCCTGTATATTGGGGGGGGGGCAGATTGGTATTTCCTCAACATTGGGGGGTCACGACCCCCCCCCCAAAGAGTGCGTGGTTACGCCCATGCATTATTAGAAAGAAAGCAATCTTAACTAATACATAATTGAAGACAGATAAGACTAGATCTTCAAGTAGGACAAAAGTAATGGCGTCCTATTTTAAAAACAAAAAAACAAAAACGAGGACAAGTTAGTGTGTGTTTGTGGTAGCGGACGTGTAGCTGCAGTGGCTGAGCTGCGTTACTGGAATATTTCACCGTTGTCATTTTGCCTTTAGCAGAGCCCTTTGCCTTTTATGGAGTTTTTGTAAATCTGGCAGGAATTTTTCGTTCTACAAAAAACATGTAGTAAATGATAACAATGATACATGAAGCATCCCCACTAATATCCTGCAGTTTTGAAGTTTCCAGAATAATAATATTGTGTGTGTGTGTGTGTGTGTGTGTGTGTGTGTGTGTGTGTGTGTGTGTGTGTGTGTGTGTGCGTGTGTCAGTGGTTACAGGTACAAGTCATCAGCCAATCAGCAGATCTATAAAACAGGCGTTCAGTCGGAGAGCAGCACCTCCAGAGCGTACGTCTGAGCCCAGAAACCAGCGCCTATACACACACTCTACACACACTGGAAATGAAAATTGTCTATAAAAACGTTTCTGGCGTGTGTGTGTGTGTGTGTGTGTGTTGTTTGCGGTGTTAAACATGATGTGTTTGTGTTGTTATTGTGAAGAAATGTTTGTGAAATTGTAGGCATCAGCCTTTATGAATTAAGGTGTTTTCGTTTTGTGTTGTTGTTGTTTTGGGGTTTTTTTTTTTTTTGGGGGGGGGGGTTTC
>JAFFST010047037.1:35638-54175 GCA_022414735.1 Noturus placidus | reverse complement strand
AGGGATCTTCTGGTGGACCTTGCTGTGTCAAGCAGCTCCTATTTAAGTGATGCCTTGATTGTGAACAGGTGTGGCAATAATCAGGCCTAGAGAAATTGAACTCCGGTGTGGACAACCACAGTTATAGTATGTTTTAACAAGGGGGGCAATCACTTTTTCACACAGGGCCATGATGGTTTGGATTTTTTTTCACCTTTAATAATAAACACCTTCATTTACAAATTGCATTTTGTGTTTACTTGTGTTGTCCTTGACTATTGTTTAACTTGGTTTGATGTTCAGAAACACTTAAGTGTGACAAACATGCAAAGGAACAGGAAATGAGGAAGGGGGCAAACACTTTTTCACACCACTGTACTTGGGGCAACTTTGAGACCAAGAATGGGGTTGATTTCAACATTTGCTGTGAAGATATAACATTTGTGTTAAAAGTTAAGAGTTTTTTTTTTTATAACTTAAAGTCTGACTTAAAGTGTCTACTTTCATATGAGCCATTAAGCACTACTGCGGTGTGTGAGATCACAAAACAAATCAATGCTGAACACAGGTACACCCAAAACAGACAAAAATGACATTTTATTGCTTCTGGTAAAAGGGGTTAAATTAAGATGTTTTAGGTTGTCATTTAAAAAAAAATCTCGTGTGTGTGTTAAATTTAGGCTTTAAATTAAGGTTTTAATGTTAAAATTACAAAAAGTGAATTTATTGTTTTTGCGATTTAACAGGTAAGTTTTAAGATAAGACAGTTGTTTTTATTTTAATGGTAAAAGTTGTTCTCCAAGTTTAAGTATTAATTTTATGTTGTAAACTTTTAGATGAAATGTAAGTTTCGAGCTCAAGTTAAAAGTTAAGCTATTAACACTTACATTTTACTTTTAAACCAGAACTTAAAAAGAGAACTTTTTCATTCGTTTTAATATTCACTTAATTTCCAGTTAGCTTAATGTCAAGTTCCTGGTGTGAACTTTAGTTGGAGTGGTTTCAGTATTTGCGTAGTTTCTGCACGTTTCTATAAAGGTTAGAGCTGCTGAAAAACTCTACATTTCTTGGGCCTGTTTAGCTTTGTGCTACAGTTTTACTGTTTTATAAACTGACAAAGTTTGTACTTAAGTTAATTCTGAGCTTTCTAACTTGTTTTAGTTCAGCGGTTTCACAGTGATTTTGATTATCGGTATACACACAATTTACTTAATTTCAACTTAATAACTAACTGAGTCTGCTCAAAACAATCACTAAGATTAATTTTACTTATCATTTTAATATTAAAAGCACTTATTTCTGTCTTTAAGCATCTGCATTTTTTTTTAGTTTTAACACTTAGTGTTGAATATTCGTGTTAAATAATAATAATAATAATAATAATAATAATAACTGTAAACTTGGTGTTAAGAAACAAGTTACTTGTTTAGTTCGAACACTTGTTAAGATCGTTGATTAAAGTAGTTTGGTTTGTTAACTGTAAAAATGGAAACCATTAATATTTAATGTGTTTAATGTTTTTAAGTTCAGCGCTTTAATATTTGTCATTGGCCTTTTATTTATTACTCACACGTTTCTTAATTTCACCTGCGGTTTGTTCAGCTGATCATGATGAATTATTTGGTTGTAGTTGATTTTATTTAAAGTCCCTGATTTTGATGTCAGTTGGTTCCATGCTGTATTTCACACTAAAAAACAATTTTTCTTTTTAAAGCTCTTAAAACAACACACCGCTAACATATGACATGTTTTTATTCAGGTTTAGATTTTCACTTTGCCAAATGTAGTACAGCGTAAATATATCTGCGCTGTGCCATCTTTAGTATATTAATGATACGGGACTGTGTGTGTGTTCAGGCGCAGACAAGCAAAGCTGCAGAAAGAGTTGGCTGACGCTGCAAAAGAACCACTTCCTGTTGATATGTAAGCGTGTGTGTTTTTGGTTAATGATTGTTTGTTTGCTGTATATTACACCGTGATCTGATTGGATTGTAATCCTGTACTCTGATTGGCTCAGGGATGATGACATTGAGGTGCTTTCAGAGGAGACGGGGAAAGGGACAGGAGAGACATCTCCCAACCACCCAGTGCGCGGCACACCCAGGTATGCACACACGCGCGCGCACACACACTCACACACACACACTCAGCCAACTATTCACACTCCTGCTTGTCTGTTGTCTGACTCTGTACATGCTCTCTCTCTCTCTCTGTCTCCCTCTCTCACTGTCTGTGTTGCTGTCTACCTGTCTCTCCGTGTCTGTGTGTGTGTCTGTGTCTTCTTGTCTGTCTGTTCAACACTCCTGGATTTTCTGTATCTCTCTTTCTTTCAATGATTGTTTGTCTACCCACATCTACTTGTCCTGTCTGTCTCTCACTGTCTGTCTGCCTTCTTACGCTTTCTGTCTCTTGCTTTATCTATCTCTGTTTTTTTTCTGTGCATCTCCCTGTCTGTCTGCCCACCTTTCCTGGATTTTCTGTCATTTAATCAGTTAAAATCAATTCTCTCTCTCTCTGCTTTCTATTAGACCGTCTGACTGCCTCTCTCTCCCTGTCTGTGTATCTGCGTGCTTCTTCTGTTTTGGCTGTCTGCCTGTCTCTTCTTCCTTCTCTGTCCATCTCTCTCTCTCTCTCTCTCTTGCAGTGTCTCCTGATTTTTCCATCTCTCTTTTCCTGCAGTCACAGATATTAACCCTTCATTCACAATGAATGAACAGTCTGCTTGTCTCTCATTTCTTATATATTCACATTCTCAGTAGACGAGCGTCTCAGCTTCCTCCTGGTAACCTCCTAGATTCCATCACAAATATATTTGGGTAAGTGTTTGTGTGTGTGTGTGTGTGTGAGTGCGCATGAGAGCTGGTGTACATTTTTGAGAAACATGAAAGATGGTGTGTGTGTTAGTGTGGTCAGGCGGCGGTCTCTGAACTCGCACGGCTTACCCCCGGACATGGCGGAGACCCCCTCCGGTGTTTGCGCTGACGTCCGCGTCCCCTCCACTGCACTCCACTTGTTCGTGAGTCACTTTATCTCTAAATTTGTGCGAAAGGTCATCGTTTCCCAACAAAGTGTGACTGCACTGCATCGTGGGTAAATTCTCCCCACTTGTTTTGAAAGTTAGCTTATTGCAGCGCTATATTACTAGAAGTCTTAACAAGGTCAGTGATGAGTTGTAAAAGGTCTGAAGCCGAGAGCTCCTCCCCTCCAGCTCCTCAGGTCCTCCTAGCCCATCTGCTGCTGTTTCCCAGCATGCTCTAGTTCTGTGTGCTGGGGCTGTGCAGTGGCTGATACTGAGAGACGTTCTGCTCAGTGTATGTGTGCGAGATAGACGGCATGACGCACGGAGTAGAAACGTCTGACAGAAACATGCACATCCTCACTTCGTTATACACACACTTGTGCACACACTCGCACGTACACACACTTTTGTGCACACATACAGGAGGGCGGAGTTTCAGGGGGCGAGCGGCTCATGATCACCAGTTTTCAATCTGAGACCTTTGATCGGAAACGACGTAATGCATGTAATATCAATTTAAAAATCAACTTAAATCAAATGAAAACCAAACGAATCAGTTGAGTTCATTGACATGAATCAAAGTGAGTCAATTGGTATAAGTGATGACTTAACGAATCAAATTAATTATTCGAGTGAATAAAATGAATCAAATTAATGATCAATGAGTCAAATCAATGAATCAACATGAGTCAGATTTTTAGCTAAGATGAACAGATCAGTATGAATCAATATGAATTGATTTAATGATTCAGTCTGAGTATAGTGCAGATGTGTTGGATGATTTTATGACTCAAATAAACATTTGTAAATAGTGGGAGCTGGTGTGTACAGTCTGAACATCTGACTTTGATTCTAACAAACTCATTCTGTGCGTGTGTGCACACTCAGGACGCCCATGAAGGCGAGGTGAACGCAGTCAGATTCAGTCCTGGCTCTCGTCAGTTCGCTACAGGAGGAATGGACCGTCGTGTAAAACTTTGGGAGGTGATTGGAGGTACTGTACACGCTTGTTAACCTGATTAATGTAAAACCTTCTGTGTGCCACAGTCAAAAAATGGTGTGGTCTGAAAATCGGACTTTGATGTTAAAACCCATGGGTCATGTTGTAAAGGTCAGGTATGAGTTCTGAATCCAAGGGCTCCTCTGTTCCTCCCAGACCATGTTCTAGATGTGAGGCACTTCCCTCAGTGTGTGTGTGTGTGTTAATGAGGTCGTATGGAGTTTTAATGTGTGTGTGTGTGTGTGTGTGTGTGTAGGTCACTGTGAGTGTAAAGGCACTTTGATGGGCAGTAACGCTGGAATCACCAGCATTGAGTTCGACAGTACGGTGAGTAAATCATCACACATGCAGTGCGATGTTGCGCACACACACACACAACCTGTACTGTAATCAGCTCAGAACTAAGGATCCACAAAATTCTAAATGTAAATCAATGTAAAGCAATTCATAACATAAGTGATTAAGATCAAATGAATCAAAACAAGCTAATTGCAGAACTAGAGGACTTGGTGTAACTAATGAGTTAATGAATCATGTAAAAAAAATAATGTGACTTAATGATCCGTATTACTCTGAGTCAAATGAATATGAACCAATATGGATCAAATAATTGACTCAAATGAGCAAATTTGTATAAATCATTATATGAATCGATATGAATGAAACTAAAAAATTACTGTGCATTTGACTCATTAATGAGGAGTTAATGTAACCGATTAGTTAATCATGTGGGGGGGGCGTATCTGATTAATAATAATCATGAATAAATACTGTGATTCAAATGAATGAATTAATGTGAATTAAATAAACAAATCATCCTAGTACATTCGATGAATCCGAGGAGTTATTCAATGTGATCAAGGTCGGAATCAATCAAAATGACTCCAATGAATGAATCATGTAAGAGTGAATTTGATTAATGATCAGAATGGATTCAAAATGAGTCAAATGAATGAATCAAGCTTGAACAAATGAATAAATGAGTATAAATCTGTCTAATTAATCTGTACAAATTAACCGAACAGATCAAAAATCAACATTAATTGAATTTGCCTGGTATGAATCAGAATGGTTTTTAATAAGCGTGTGGCGTGTTCCCCCCCCTTAGGGCTCTTACCTGTTGGCTGCGTCCAATGACTTTGCGAGCAGAATCTGGACTGTAGATGACTACAGACTGAGGGTGAGACACACACACACACAAACATGCTGATCAGGAGATGCATCCTGAAGGTCAGTGATGTGATGTAAAAGGTCTGAAGCTCAGAACCTCCCTTTCCTCAATTCCACTGAGCCACCTCAGCTGTGTTTTCCACCATGCTCTAGGTGTGTGTGTTGGGGTGCTTGGAGGCTGACATTGAAGGGTGCTCTGCTCAGAGTGTGTGTGTGTTAGAGATACCAGACACGCACATTGCAGCAGTGTCCGACATGTAGGTGGAGACCTGAGCTACTGATCTCACCTTCCTACTGAGACCTGCACGACCTGTGTGTTTTGAGTGAGAGTATGTGTGTGTGTGTGTGTGTGTGTGGGGGTAACCTGTGTGTATCTTTCTGTCTCCCCAGCACACATTAACAGGTCACAGCGGGAAGGTTCTGTCTGCACGTTTCCTGCTGGATAACGCTCGCGTTGTCTCGGGAAGCTACGACAGAACGCTCAAACTGTGGGATCTGCGAAGCAAAGTCTGTAAGAACACTCTAGTTAACGCTAATATCCACCACTGAGCGCTAATGCACTTAATGATAACACCCAGCTATAATCCTTGCATTATGTAATCCAACGCTACGACTAAGTGGATCTAAAGCTGGTGTCTGGTTTCGTCCCTCAGGTACAAAGACGGTGTTTGCGGGCTCCAGCTGTAACGATATAGTGTGCACGGAGCAGTGTGTGATGAGCGGCCATTTTGATAAGAAAGTACGCTTCTGGGACATTCGGTAGGTCATGATGTCGCCATTTAGACAGAACCTGCAGAAGTGTATTTAGCGGCTGATGCTCAATGTAATACCACTGTTGCTAGGCAACGGGAAAATATGGACATGGAGTTTGAAGGCTGATGATAACTAAAGCAAACAGTTTAGTTAGTAACTGTTATGTCTTTCGTAAGGACAACGTGAAGACCACTGGCACGAGTGTGTAATTACACTTTACAGCAGGGGTGTCCAATCTTATCCGGAAAGGGCCGGTGTGGGTGCAGGTTTTCATTCCAACCAAGCAGGAGCCACACCTGAATCCACCTGTTTAATCAGTTGATCTTGGCTTTCAATAGACTCAGGTGTGGCTTCTGCTTGGTTGGAATGAAAACCTGCACCCACACCGGCCCTTTCCAGATAAGATTGGACACCCCTGCTTTACAGCATTATCTGCTGTGTGTGTTCTCTGTGACTGTGTCTCTTTCTGTCGATGTGACTGCGTGTGTGTGTGTGTGTGTGTGTGTGTGTGTGTGTGTGTGTGTGTATACACACGTCTGTTTCTCTAACAGTGTATGTTTCTCTTTACATGTTTGTTGGTGTTTCTCGTGTATACCTATGGCTCTCTGTGACTATTTCTGTCCATCTCTATCTGTGACTGATATTTACTGTGTGTGTTTGTGTAGAGCTGAGAGTACAGTGTGTGAGTTGGAACTGTTGGGTCGGGTCACGTCATTGGACCTGAATCACGACCGCACCGAGCTTCTCACCTGTTCCCGTGACGACCTTCTCAAAATCATCGACTTGCGCAACAACGCTGTGCGACAGACGTTCAGGTATTCACTCTCTTGCTCTGTCTTTGTCTCTGTCTCTTTTTCTCATGCTTATGGGCTTACTCTCGCTTTTTCACTGTGTGCGTGTGTGTTTACAGTGCAGACAACTTCAAGTGTGGGTCAGACTTCACCAGAGTCACCTTCAGGTGAGTGTCAAGTCACAGGTAGTTGTCCAGATCTCTGTGCACATGTCATTAGTGTGCACTTCCTAGCAAAACTCAAGAAGTAAAATCCAAGTTTACTCACTGGCCGCTTTATTAGGAACACGGCTCATGCAATTGAGGACAAAGTCATGGAGCATATATATATTTTTTAAAAATCAAATAACCTTCTCTCTCTGTGCGTGGATGTAGTCCTGATGGCAGTTACGTTGCGGGGGGTTCAGCAGATGGTGTTCTATATGTGTGGAATGTTCTGACAGGGAAAGTGGAGATAAAACTCGACAAAGGACACAGGTAACCGCACGTGCACACTCTCTCTCTCTCTCTCTCTCTCTCTCTCTCTCTCTCTCTATTCCTTTCTATTACTTATTATAACTCCAAAAGCACCATTGCATTTGAATTAACTCTCTCTCTCTTGTGTGTGTGATGCACAGCTCCTCCATTAACGCGGTGTCCTGGTCTCCATCTGGTTCCTACGTGCTTAGTGTGGAGAAGAGCAGCAAAGCAGTGCTCTGGTCTGACATGTGATTGGTCCAGCTCTGCCATGCTCTGATTGGTTCACACACAGCCTGGTCTGATTGGTTCAGCTCTGCTTCACCTTGCTCTGTTCGGCTCAGCTCCAGCCTACAGGAGGACCCCACTTTTTACCTAGTACTTGTACAACGTGTCCCAGGACGCTGTTTGTCCGCGAGGCGTGGCCATCTGTACAGAAGGATCCAACTTGCCCATTATAATGATTTTATTTTCCTGTCTCTTCACTCTCCCACTCATTCTCATACACACAATTTCTGATGGAGATGAGTACTCTGTGTGTGTGTGTGTGTGTTGATCAAGTGAATCTTAACAGCAATTAATAATCTCATGCCTCTTAAAAGGCTTCACTTACTGTCTCTCTGACATCACTTCCTGTCTGTACTCATTCTACCCTCAGCAATATGGAAAAGGATAGAAGTGGTGTGTGTTTTTAGTGCGAGGATTCAGTTATTATTATTTCTATAGATCCCTTCTTCCATCGCACAAATGCAGCTCTGTGACGTCACTAACAGTGGGAATTAGCAGCTGCGCAGCGAGTCTTTATGCTAGCTCTTTAAAATTAGCAGAGACGTTTTCCACAATACTGTTTGTGATTTTTCTGAACTAGTTTTGGAATCAGCGTTAGGTTGTGACCCAGCATTCACATGCTGGCAAAGCTCCGAACTGCTGTTTAAATTTGCCAAGCTATCTGTAGTGTCTCTGACTCGCTCGAAATAACACGTTAAACTAGCAAAGCTAGCATAAGCTGAATGTCTCACCGACTAGCTCAACTTATCGTTCGCACACTAATTCTATATCGGTGCTTACAGCGCCTGCTGTAATGGTTTGGTTTTTTTCCCTAAAAATAATTTTAAAAAACGAACACATTCTTTAATGTTTACAAAAGTCTGTATCATAAACAGCGCACACACACAGAGCTGAAATGATGTTAAAGGTGATGTCCCAAAATGGGGCGGGGTATGATGTAGAGATGATTGACGGAAGAATGAGCCGAAGCCTGCAGCCAATGCTAAGGTTGTGATCATCGATAGGCGATCTAATTCCACCTTCCTTCTTCTTGACAAAGCCAAACACTGCAGCCAATGCTAATAATACACCTCATTATTTATTTAGAGAGATATGTATGATGTGCTGTCCTCCCCTTTATCTTGCCATATGTTTAATGGGGTGAGTGACACACACACGGTTTAATACTTGTACACAGAGCTTCAACATTTTGGAATGGGCGTGGCTTATGATGAAGTAACCTGAAAATAAAGTGCACTTTTTAAAAATTAAGCCCCAGCAGATCTGTGGAAGGAACACACACACACACACTTGCGCAGAGACAGAGAGCACTTGCCTCCTGAACACTCTTTACGGTTCTATCATCCTCTGAGCCAAAGCATCTCACTGGCTCTTTCAATTAAAATGGGCGTAACTTAAATATAGCACTTTGTTGAGGGTGGGGCTCAGGATGACCCTTTAATCCTATTGGCTAATGAACTGTGTTATGTATGTATGTAATGTGTGTGTCTGTGTACAAGACACTGTATGTTTACAAACAATGAAACATATAATATGATTCACCTGCCTCCTGTCGTTTATTTATTCGGTAAAGATACAAAAGGATACCGGATTGGAGAAAGGATGGACACTTAGAACTTCTTGGAAGGAAACGTGAGCTTCGGTGTAGAAACCCGTACCCTTTGTGACCCAGGTTGGAACTCTTGCACATTAGCCATGATTATGAGTCTGTCTGTCTGCCCTCGGCACGTCTGGAGGTTCCTCTGATGATAGAATACGCCAGGCTGGAACAGTAGATGAGGAAGTCCTATGGGAAGTACTTGACGGACTTCCACGACAACCAATAGCGTTTGAGATGTTCCAAATCTAAACGAACGCCAAGCAAGAGATGTTGGTGAAACCCTCGGAGGAGACGTGCACCGGTCACTTTTGTACACATTCAACTCTCTTTTAAAAATGAATAAAATCCAACTAACTAGTTTCAACCAACAGACGGACCAAATCCTACTAATCAGCTACTACCTTCGGGCAAGACCCGGATTTACGTGGTTCTGGAGAGGACGTGATTGGATGATTATGAAATTAAAACGCATCTTTAAAACTTTTTTGTATTGTGAAACATTTTTTAGTGTCCATTAGACTAAGAGACCGGTACACAAAGCACTTAAACATCAAGTTTGAGTTCAGAGGTAGACTGGATAATCCATACTGTGTTCACAGTGTCCTCCTACTGATCCCCGGATTATACGGGTCCTAGTTCGGTTTAATAGTAAATATATTCTTGCTCACCCTCACTGATCGATACAGAGCTACGTCTGCCTTCTCAGTTCTCCAGAAATAAAATAAAAAACCCCTACAGTGATCAGAGAGGTCTTCCTTTAAATGATTTGATTTTTGTAGGCTTCCTCAATAGACACCTGTTCCAGACGTGAAAGGGGGTCAGGACTTCCTCTAAAGGATCCTGTCGACAGTGGAGAAATGTCAATGGCACAGTTAGAATGCTCTATATAAAGGGATGCTGAAGACCTCTGGCAGGTCATCAATTGGTTAAGATGTTCACGTTGAGTGTAATGCGTCGCAGTAATTGATCATAGACTGCGCTCGTGCACGATCAGACGCTTCGTGCACGTGTGCGTGAGATTATGCCGAGGTGAGAACTCCTAATGACGTGTGTAAGCTCTGCTTAGATGAGCGCTCAGATTGCTGACTTTGACAACGTGGGTTTATAGTGCAGACGGACGGAGTCTGGAGACGTCTACGCTATACGTCTGCGTTTCTGTGTTCGTGTCATAACACTACACTACACTTCTGTACTGTTAGTAGGAAAGCACTCTGTATGACGTTACTCTTAAACAGTGTGCGTTCAGTTGCTATTATTGTGTTAATTCATTTGTGAAACATTACTGATCGCCTGTGTGTGTGTGTGTGTGTGAGGGTGGGTGTGTGTGTGAGGGTGTGTGTGTAAGGGTGTTTGTGTGGGGGTGTGTGTGTAAGGGTGTGTGTGTGTGTGAGAGTGGGTGTGTGTGTGTGAGGGTGTGTGTAAGGGTGTGTGTAAGGGTGGGTGTGTGTGTGAGAGTGGGTGTGTGTGTGTGTAAGTGTGTGTGTGTGTGTGTGTGGGTGTGTGTAAGGGTGTGTGTGTAAGGGTGTGTGTAAGGGTGGGTGTGTGTGTGAGGGTGTGTGTGTAAGGGTGTGTGTGTGGGTGTGTGTAAGGGTGTGTGTGTAAGGGTGTGTGTAAGGGTGGGTGTGTGTGTGAGAGTGGGTGTGTGAAATGAGGGAATCCTGCTGACTTCAACAATGTGCACCAGTCCAATGAGAGCAACATAAAGGCGGAGCTTCTCGCTCAGACACACATTACAAATACAGCCTCACGCAGCGCCCACCTTCACACGCAGCGCCCACCTTCACACGCCCCCGTCTACACGTCTGGTTTTTACACACGTACGCAGGTGAGATTCTTTCTCTCTTTCTTCTTGCACTGATTGTGTTCAATAATTCAGTCATTGTAAATATATTTATGAGCCAGAATCGCTCAATTAGGCGACGGTGTACTACATATAAACATAAACTTAAACATATGAGATGTTTTGTATTATTATTATTGTTGTTATTAAGTCGTTAAAAAAGGTAATTTTATACTTTGTAGTTAATTTATTCAATAATAATAATAAATAAAAATGTCATGACTTTTATCTCCTGGGACTTTAAGTGATGATGAGAACACATTTGCTTTGCAGGTGTTCCACAGTGTTAAATGAAACTATAACTGGACACTCATTGGCAAATTGCTGTGATATTGCTTACTATATACATGTTTATTAAACCATATTAATATATAGACTTTATATATATATATGGAGAGAGAGAGAGTGTTTATCTCAATGTTTGTTATTATTTTGTCAGAGTACAGAAGAGAGATAATGTACTAAACGCTTATTTTTTGGTCTGAATTTTGAACCACATTATAATGCTATTACGATGATGATGATGATGATGATGATGGTGGGATTAGGATTAAGACGCACACTGCTGATGAGGAGGAAACTAATAAGAGTCTCTTGCTCAATCTCCTGAGCTGAAGAATAACACTATTCAACAACTATATTCAACTATTACAACTATATATATATATATATATATATATATAGTATATATATATAACTTGTTTAAACCAATCAGGAGGACACAAAAGTGTCTCGCTATTAAGTTATAAAGCATCTGCTTTTTGTTTACGAGGTCAAACGAAATGTTCATTTAGTGAAGCGCACATACCTCGTGTGTTGTGAACTATTTTCCTCGCCTTCCTGATTAAATGAAAAAAAAAAAGGACATTCATTTATATACATATTCAGAGTATACACTTGTGTGTGTGTGTGTTAAAGCGTGTAATTTGTGTTGTTTTCTCTTTAGGTCACATCATGAGTCCAAAGCACGTCATTTATAAGAAACTGTCACGTGACAAATCTGTAAGACTCTCTTTCAGTACCGTTCAGCTGTTAAACACACTGTACTTTATACTTATAAACAACAAATAGTGTGTGTGTACTGTATGTGTGACGCTAGGTGGGCATCTACATGGGCAGGCGGGACTTTGTGGATCACTGTGACTTCGTCGATCCTGTTGGTAAGTCCACTCGTCCATCATGGATCTGACTAGAGACGGCTTAAAATCCAAAAGACCTAAAAATAATAATGCCTTTTTTAAAGGCCCTAAAGGATAAGGATGAAAGAGTACGGCTCACCAAAGGTTAAGAGTGAATTACTTGAATTGCAATAAATAGTTTCGCAGTGATATTTGTTGGTAAATGAGATCTTTTACCAGACCGTATTCCTGAACAGGAGACGGCTTTGCCTGAATGCGAGTTGCGATGACGCGTCTAGACCTAGATCTGCGGAAAATCTGCAGTGATTCTGAAAAATCGCATGTGCCTGCGAATATTATGGTGTTTCCTCGAATTAATTTCTGCGATTGCAGAATCTTGGAAGGACTGCCTAAAGGCTTAGGGATGTTGGTGTCTCGTATTCTTTCATCCTTAGTCTTTGGGGCATGTTAAATTTTTTGAGCCAAAGCGGTCCTAAAGGCTAATGCTGACTGATGATCACTGCCTTTATTTTGTCTGTTGTTTAGTCATCGCTCATGATTTTACTTCATCTGAACCCCTGGATTTATGTGTTTTGTGTGTCTCAGATGGTGTCGTGCTGCTGGATCTGCAGCAAGTAAAAGGAAAGAAAGGTGAGAGAACATCGCTGTTGTTACTTAAACGAGGCCTCGGCAACTCGGTCGGTTAGCTAGTTTGATAAGTAGCCAAACCATTAAAACAGTCTTTTTTTCACAAAGACTCTCAGACAGATGTACTTTCATGCAACAATATTTGACCAGTAAAAGGTGATGAAATTTGGGCAGATAATGAACGGTACCCACTAGAGGGCGCTGATGATAAGTGTATCATGTTTGTTGTAGAACACCGGATGAACAAATTAACATTGTCTTTCCCACTGATTGTGTGTGTGTGTGTGTGTGTGCACCGGGCAGTGTATGTCATGTTGTCATGTACGTTTCGTTATGGCCGTGATGACACGGACGTACTGGGCTGGGCGTTTCGGAGAGATATCTACGTGTGCACGAGGCAGGTGTATCCCCCGCTGCAGGACCGAGAGCGCAGCATCCACACCAAACTTCAAGAGAGGCTGCTGCGTAAACTCGGAGACAACGCCCACCCCTTCTTCTTTGAGGTAACAGCGAAGGGCTCAAATCCAAAAACCTCAAATCGGTCTCTGAAATAAATCAGTTTGCTTTGTGTGGTTCAGATTAAATGCAAATGCCTTATAGATTTCTAAAGGTGATGCATAAAGAAATAAGTGCCCTATAGGCCAAAGGAGAAGTGCGCTAAATGCTAAGGGTGGAAGACTAATGACTAAATAAAAGCTGAGGACGAAGACATGAGCAGTGAAAGGGCAGTGGAGAAACTGCTCTAAAGGCAAAGGGCAAGTAATTAGGTTATGAGGACTAAGCTTGGTTTTTGCTAGGTTCTGACGAGAAGGCTTATAGGACGGCTTATAGGCACCTGCCCTAAAGGCTAATGCTGAAAAAACAAGGGATTTAAGTGCCAACAGTGAAGAACTAAGCGACTTAATGAGCACACAAGCGTAAAAAGGAATAAAGTCTAAGGACAAAGATGTAACGAAGAACATACTCTAAAGGCAAAGTGCAAAGCCTAAGGTTCTGAAGAGTAAGCATTTATCTGTGTTAAAGTCTTACACTGGAAAAACTAAGTGATTTAAATGCGAACTCTGAAGGACAAAGCACCGTAATGTCCAAGAGTAAGAAGCTTAAGTACCGTGAAAGCTATTAGTGAAGGACTATGTGCCCAAAAGTCTAATATTAAACGACTGAAGTCTAAGGACAAAGGTGTAATGGAGAAAATGCCCTTAAATCCAAAGTGCAAACTACTGAGGTTCTGAAGATTATGCATTTCTGTGCCTTAAAGGCCAACACTGAAACATCAAGTGTCCTAAAGGCTAACAGCGACGGACGTTCAAGGCTAAAGCCGAGTTGTGTTCTTCTGTGTTGTGTGTTGCAGTTTCCTGATAACCTGCCGTGCTCCTTGGCTCTGCAGCCGGCACCCACTGACGAGGGCAAGGTAACCATGACGACTGTCACAACAACAATACTCACACCCCCTCATCAATCACTGTACACCAATACACCCAACTCCCTGTAACAACACATTATCACTCCTCACAGTAACCCGACAACACACACTCACGCCTAATCTCCACAACAACATATCAACAGTGAGAACGCACAACCGAATTATAACACACACACCTGCGCACTTTATAATTCATCAACGAAACAATACAATGACACACAACTAATCTGCACAACAGTAACGTGTGTTTGTGTGTGTGTAGCGTTGTATGGTGGAGTTTGAGGTGACTGCCTTCTGTGGTGAGAATCAGGATGAGAAAGCTCAGAAGAGGTGACCAGCTGATGTTCCCTAGCATAAAAATAACCATATTCTGATCACTTCTATACGATCTTCCATAATCTCTCTCTCTCTTATTCCCTCTCTCTTTCTCTCTTTCTCTCTCTCTCTCTGTAGGAGCTCAGTGCGGTTAGCTATAAGGAAGGTGCAGTACGCTCCTGATAAAGGCGCCACTCCTCCTTCGAACGAGACAACCTGTGAGTTTATGATGTCAGACAAACCGTTGCATGTGCGCGTCGCTCTGGAGAAAGAGGTGGGACTTTCTGCTTAGCGCCTTAGCTAACTTGTGCTAATCATTGTGCAGATGTTGCTACGGCTACACTCCGTCTAGATTATTCTGTAAAATGTTCTTTTAAAACTGTATTTTGACGATCTAAGGAAACATAACCAACAATTCAGACAATCTGTTAAACCATCATCTCTCTCTCTCCCTCTCTCTCTCTCTCTTTCTCTCCTACCACCTATCTATCTATCTCTCATTTTTCTCTATCTATTGATATATCGATTTATCTATCTATTTGTTTCTCTCTCTCTCTCTCTCTCTCTCTCTCTCTCTCTCTGTCTCTCTCTCTCTCCCTCTCCGTCTCTCATTCTCAGACGTATTATCATGGTGAACCCATCAATGTCAGTGTGGACATTGATAACAGCTCCAGCAAGGACTTGAAGAACCTCACAGTTTCAGGTAACACACACACACACACACACACACACACACACACACACACACACCTGTTTATTTACATTGTCCACCTGTCTCTCTCTCTCTGTCTCACCCACAGTTGAGCAGGTGACTAATGTGGTGCTCTACTCCAATGATAAATACATCAAATCTGTAGCCTGTGAGGAAACCACGTAAGACACACACACACACACACACACACACACACACACACACACACACACACACACACACACACACACACACACAGACGCCAATCTATTCATAATATCCCAATGTCATCACTGCTGATGTTTAAACCATAGAGACATGGTGCCATCTGGAACCAGCCTGAAGAAAGTGTACACTTTGTACCCCTTACTGAAGAACAACCATGAGAGACGGGGCTTAGCACTGGATGGGAAGCTGAAGCACGAGGACACCAACCTTGCTTCCTCTAGCATGTGAGATCACAGCACACTCCACCATAAAGGACTAAAGGCTAAGAGGCAAAAAAAGATTAAGGATCCTAAAGGACTCAGGGCACTAAAGACAAAGGTTTAAGCTTTTTATACTCTATGGTCCCTAAAGACAAAGAGTACTCTAAATGCTATGGGTGGAAGACTAAGGCCCTTAAGATCTGAGATCCTTAAAGTTAGAGGCAAAAGTGTAAGCGTTCTATATGCTTGGTCTGTAATGTCTAACAGCAAAGCTCAAAGGGCCCTACCTACTAAGAGTGAAAGATTAAGGACTGAGGACCCTAAAGGCAAAGGTGTAAGCATTATACCATGGTCTGTAATATTTAAGAACAGGGCTTTAATGGTTGTAATGGCAAGTATTAAGGGTCCTAAAGGCTAAGGGCGAAGATGTAAGCATCCCATCCATGCTGTGTGTGTGTGTGTGTGCAGAGTGAAGGCAGAAGTGGTTAAGGAGATTCTGGGGATACTGGTATCCTACAGAGTGGTGGTCAGGGGCACTGCAGCTGGGTGAGTGTGTGAGCGTGTGTGTGTGTGTGAGCGTGTGTGTGTATTACGATGTTATAGAGTTTATTATAGATGATAAAGAACTATGTAAAATAAATGTTCTGGTTTGGGTTTTACAGCATGATCGGCTCGAGGTATGGACAGATTTTATTTGAAAAAATTATAATTGAAATATTCTTAAAATAAATGATCACCTTTGTACTGTAGGTAACTGACGTGTGTGTGTGTGTGTGTGTGTGTGTGTGTGTGTTTAGTGAGGTTGCTGTGGAGGTGCCGTTTCTGCTCATGCATCCTAAACCTGAGGAAGGTGAGCTAATCAGATATATTTATGCTAAGTCACCCTAAAGGTTTTTTTTTTTCTAGAATGAAAAACTGGGAAAATATGTAAAGCGATTTTACTACATTACCCACAATGCAATTCATCTGCCTGCTGCTAGTCGTGAAGCTTCCAAATCTTCAGCTTTCATGCTAATACCACAGTCTACGCTGCCGCTCTCGTCGCCTCACAGATTGCCGACTAGCTGAGTCGAATCTCTGCCATGGCTGTGTTCTGAAACTTCCAGTCTGACATCTGCCTGGGAAATGCTAACAGAATGGTTAGCAAAAGAATTCAAACAAGAACATGTTAGAGTTTAAAAGAAATATTTTCTATTTAGCTTTTCTTTTAAACTATCAGATGTTGTTGTTTGAATTCTTTTGCTAACCATTCTGTCAGCATTTCCCCTTTAGCTGTTATTCCTGCTAAGTTTTCTGTATGTAGCCTTAGGTGTTCTGTTTTAGCAGTTTAAACTGAAATGAATACAATGAAATGAATATAATGATCTTTTTTATGACTGATATCTTTTTGTTGTTGTTGTTCCCCCTCTTCTATTTTTTCTCTGGCATTTAACAGCTAAAGAAAGGTGAGCATTTCTCGGTGTAAAAACAAAACAAAAAACAAATTCATTTAAAAGCTAGCAACTACTATCATGACTGATTGATATCACGTCAACACTAGCCAGCTAGCTATTGGATTTGGAAGTTATAACACAAATAAACAATTAATGTTTAAGTGATAATAAGTGAAAATAGTCATCGATGCTACAGCAGCAGCAGTTAGCATAGCACTGCGGTTAGCAGTGCTATGGTAACGTGCAGCTTTCATTCACATCACAAGCCTGTGCTATGTTTCAGTGAGCGAAATGTACAGTAGCCATTTTGTGTTCCATTTACTTACAAAACTGACTATGTTTAAAATGTCTCATGTCTTTTTTTCCCCCTCCACTTTCGATGACATTGTGTGGTAGTGCAGAGGAAGTCATGTGTACAGTACGCATTTACCAAACTTAAGTAAAAAAATTTATTTGAACACACATAATGCCCTGAAGCATGTGTTAGCGTAAATGCTAGTTAAGCACATTTGATGCATTTGCTAATTCTGTGCCAAAAACTAAAAACCTGTTGCTCATTTAAAGGTGAAATTCGGTCTTCTGGCAACAAAATATGATTAAGAAAGAAGTGTGCTAAGTAGCAGCCCAGTCATGGAAACGTCTATGTGATGGCCGTTCCAGTTAATCCATTTAATCCAGTTAAATCCTGACCTTACGGTTAATGATACAGTTACACTACACTAGATGTCAGTGCAGCATCATTAACCTTTTCCTTTGTGTGTGTGTGTGTGTGTGTGTGTAGTGAGAACATCGACATGGTGTTTGAGGACTTTAAGCGGTCGTATCTCAAAGGCGTGGTCGGCGACGATGACGAATCCGCAGAGGACTCGTGAGACTCTGGTCATCTCTTCTAGCCGGATTACAGTATATACAGTGTTTATTACGGTTTTAGAGATTATTATCGTCTAGCGTGAACGTGTATTAGGTGGATGAAGGGGTAACAGCACTACTGATCTGTGTTTACTCGGCATCTGACTAGCAATGTGTTGGTAAATAATCAATAAAAATTAGTGTGTGACTGAAGCTGGACATACACACACAACAATTCTTTTCTTTCATTCTTTTTCCCTATGACTTTCAGACGCAAGTAGTTCACATTGTTACGTTCTACTAAAAATATGATGTACGTATCGGTACGTATTGTGTGTTTATTGTGTGTGTTTGTGTGAATTTTACACAACTAAACAAAAATTTAGTTTCAAAGCTTTCCGTACAAACAAAATGGTGGTAAGAAAGATCATTTTAAAAGAATATATACAGTATATAGTGTATAATATTCTAATATTAAGGTATACTGCAACATACAGTGCCTTGCGAAAGTATTCGGCCCCCTTGAACTGTTCAACCTTTTGCCACATTTCAGGCCTCAAACATAAAGATATAAAACTGTAATTTTTTGTGAAGAATCAACAACAGGTGGGACACAATCATGAAGTGGAACGAAATTTATTGGATATTTCAAACTTTTTCAACAAATAAAAAACTGAAAAATTGGGCGAGCAAAATTATTCAGCCCCTTTACTTTCAGTGCAGCAAACTCTCTCCGG
>JAFFST010047037.1:16038-26104 GCA_022414735.1 Noturus placidus | reverse complement strand
ATCTTGTATAGTAGCACTACTTGTATTGTTCCCTGCTTGATATCACTTTGCTTGTATCTCTCATTTGTAAGTCGCTTTGGATAAAAGCGTCTGCTAAGTGAATAAATGTAAATGTATTACTGAGTTCAAAGTGCTACTATCAGTAAACACATTTTAAAAAATGTGTTCCTAGTTTCTTTACATTATCATTATCTGATGTCCTAGGACATAGTGTATAACAACAACTGTGAAGGATCGGGCTTTGAGATTGGAAATTAAATGAGTGTCTCTCTCTCTCTCACGCACACGGCCATCCTTTCAGATGATAATTTCCCCGGCGTTTCAGAAAACAGTTTTTGTTACTAACGTTGCCCATGGATAAAGAGTAAGCGACATCACGGATGTTCCACAGCATTAAAACGTAAACTCTAATCGGATAAAAATTACGACATGGTGCAGTTAAATGTTAACACTTGGTAATTACAACCCCGTTAGTGGGGTTGTAATCGGATTAGGAGCGTTGTCTCATTTTAACGATGAGCATGAAAATGGTTGTTATAGCAACGTAATGAAATCCCAGTGGGGATGTGAGCAGATTTTAGGTTCCAGAAACTACAAATTAATAGTGTGCACTGTTTATATATATGTAATGTATGTATGTGTGTGTGTGTGTGTGTGTGAGATAGACGGTGCTGAAAGAGGGGAAGCTGATGAAACAGACAAACTCATTTCAGCGCTGGAAGAGACGCTACTTCAAACTGCGTGGGAGAACACTGTACTATGCTCAGACTGCTAAGGTAGAACACACACACACACACACACACACACACTCTCTGACATCTAACACAGTGTAGATGGTTATTCTAATGCACTAACACCAACTCACAATTATACCAGTCTTGCGTTTGGTGGTTGCAGCCTGCTCTATATAAGGGAAGGGGCGGAGTCCCTTCTCAAACTCTCATATTGTTGTTGTTAGCTAGCTAACATTGTGCTTCCTCGGACAAGTACAAATTTTGTGTACGTAGTGAAAGAGCGTCGACGAGTGGAAGTCCAAACGCGAAAAACTATGTTTGCGATAGTTCACGCAGAATCTACTTGTGCTACTACGCTTGCGTACAGTAACACTGGCATCGTGCTAGTGTACGTGATCACACCATCAGCATGCCTCTCTCTCTCTCTCTTTCTCTCTCTATTTCTCTCTCTCTCTCTATTTCTATCTCTCTCTCTCTATATATTTCTTTCTGTTTCTCTCTCTCTCTCTCTCTCTCTCTCGACGTCTATTCTTCTCCTTCTCTCTTCCCGGTCTTTATCCGGTGTCACTAAGCTATCGCTCTTTGTGTAAACCGATAGCCATCTTAATTAAAGCCTGTGTTTAAACTGGTCCAGTCGTGTGCAGGTCATCAGTGTTGACGGAGGTGAATTACATTACGAAACAGAGTGCGAGCCATTCATTTATTGCGCCTCATTTCACGTGATCGAGCTCATCTTTCAAATGTTTTTTTTTTTCTTTCTTCTCTTTTTTTTTTTCTCCTCCTCATGTCCTCTTCCTCTCTGAGCCGAGCGTTAATCCGCACGCACCACCTCATGATAACAGCAGGGTTTAATCTCCTGGCCGCGAGCAAACCGCAGCACACGGACGTGTTACGCCACGAGCAGATCCAGACCCTTCAGGATCAGAATCATTGTGTGAAACACTAACCAGCTTCAGAAGTGTTTTCACGTATCATCATGACTCCGTATTGAATTTGTTCAATTAAATAAATAAATATTTTTTATATTATTGTAATAAATTTTTAACTTTAAGGATAGTACTGCCAAATAGGAGTCATTCTAACCAGAAAAATTATTGGCACCCATAATCCTTCTGAGCAAATGACGTCAGGTCGCGTTACCTGAAAACATTTTTACATGCATCACAATAACACTTTAGCTAACACCCTGTAAAACTTTCAAAATTAAATCGAGTTTAATGATAGTTTTATTTAGTCTCTACTATACATTTTAAAAAATGTATGATTTTTAAAAATGAGGAGGAGGGGGGCCCCTGACTCAAAAGTGCTGCTTCTAGTCAGTGTTATTCCATCCATTACGAGATTTTCAAATCACTGCATGCTGTATTTATTTACTGTTTCACACAGTGTCCCAACTTTTTTGGAATTGGGATTGTTCAAACAAAAACAAACAGTTTCAGCATTTACACTATTTCAGGGGCCCGTTTCACGAAGGAGGTTCAACCAACTCTGAGTTAAAACTTGAACTTGAACTGAGTTGGGAAACTCTGAGTTTTCGGTTACAGAACAGCTGAAAGGAGTGAGTTCAATCAACTCGAAGTTCAGTGACTCTCAGTTAAGCGCGTGCACCTCAACTATAAAAAGCCATTATCAATGGAGCGCAGATATTATGAGTCACCATGGCAACAGCGTCAGACACCATGGCAACAGCGTCAGACAAAGAGACAGAGGAGAAAGGACAGAGAGTTATCTTGGGAGAAAATGGCTGCTCGAGTCAATGCATAAGTTTACATTTTAATTACTTATATGCAGTGTTGGGTGTAATTAATTACTAAGTAATCTAAATACTGTAATTTAATTAAAGACTAAAACAATTCTGTATAAAACAATAGTGGATTCAACATCAAAGTTGAAAAGGTATATTTTTAATGTAACCTTCTCCCTCTAGTTGTATATTGTTTATTTGAAAGC
This sequence comes from Noturus placidus, assembly GCA_022414735.1. Classification (NCBI taxonomy): domain Eukaryota; kingdom Metazoa; phylum Chordata; class Actinopteri; order Siluriformes; family Ictaluridae; genus Noturus; species Noturus placidus. The sequence continues at coordinate 23,420 of JAFFST010047037.1, read as the reverse complement.
ATTAGAAGTGCAGTTTCTTGTCTCTCCTTATTGTTCAAGTGGTTGAGGAGGATTTGGGATTTAGAAAGTAATTAATATTCAAGTATACTAAATTAGTAAGTAGATCAATACTTTCTAGAGATAGTAATTATTATATTAATCTAATTACACTTGTTGAAGATGTTATTTGTAGCTCGTAATTAAGAACTATTTTAGACTGTTATAACCCAACTGTCATAATATCAGAGGTGAAAGTGTAAGAACAGGATTTTATTAAAGCTATTAATTTAATTTTCATGTATAGGTGCAATCCTGCAGGCATTAAAAGAACGTGGCAGCAGCTGAAAATGTCTATCATTTTCGTGACCCCCCCCCATGTTGAGGAAATACCAATCTGTCCTACCAATATACAGGAGAAAATATTTTCTATAGGTTTCTACAGCTTTTTTTCAGACAGAAAGTAACTAGACACCGAAATATCTCGGCTAATATCAGTTCCAGTTTTTGGTCATTAACGGTTCATTCACGTGCACATCCTCCCGCCGAGTTCACTGTGAACCCTCACGCTGTGACAGACTGTTATAAATGCGAGTGAAAGTGAGGAATGTTTGGCGGCAGAGCAGGGGTCTAGTGCTTGGACCCCCCCAATGTCCATACCATGGTTATGCCCTTGCATAGGGATATGACAAAAAATCCACTCTGGGCCTCAAAGTCCTCTCCCGACGTAAATGTAACTCCCTAAGAATTAATCCAGCCTCTTCATCAACAGGATGTCCATAAAAGGACATGCCATTTCATTCCCTTTGATGCTCTCTGCGTGACTGAAATGTGCGCAATGGATGAATGTACCGAAAGATCAATGAGGTGTTTAAACACCGCTTCCTCTTTAAAAAAGGGGAGGAGACCTAAAGAAACTCTGGGTTTACCGGAGAAAACCTGCTCCTGACCAGGTTAAGTTCACAGAGTAAGTTGCCATGGTAACTGAGTCTGAGTATACGTTACCTCTCTTTCAGAAATGGGCTTGACTTACTCTGCTTTCTCGGGTTTAACACACCTCCCATTCTGAACCGGAAAACCCAGCGTTTCCCTCATTTCAGGGTTTACATACTCAGAATTTTCACTTAACCTCCTTTCTGAAACGGGCCCCAGGTTTAAGGACAGAACATAATAATAATAATAATAATAATAATAATAATAATAACAACAATGATAACGTGTGCAGTTGGGAGCTGCTTGTTGGCAGAGGCAGAGTCAGGAAAACTGTGTATTTTGATTCTGCACATTTTCTGAGTTATGACTTGTACTAGCGTACTACACAGAATACATAACGATTGTGGATACGTGAAATTTCAGCAACGTTATATAATACGATCCGAGTAAATAAGTGTCACCGGATATGGTGGCAGTGTAACGTCGAGTAGAGACGATTAAATCTTGCTTGATTGATTATTTCTTTTCTTTTTTTTCATGAAATATTTGACAATATCGATGGACTTAATGCCGTTTGTTGTTTTGTTTATTTTGAAAGTCGATCATCTTTGACGAGGTGGATTTGACCGACGCCAGCGTGGCCGAGTCCAGTACAAAGAACGTCAACAACAGCTTCACCGTGAGTCCTCACACACTTACACACACTCTTCTCCTCTTCTACTCAGCTTTGATCAGTCTCTGTCTCCTTTAAACTATTTCAGCTGGTGTGTGTGATGTGTGTGTGGTGTGTGTGTGATGTGTATTTATAGTTTGACATTTGGACTGATTTAGTTTTAATAGCAGGGTGGAGATTTCATCTGTGTGTATCCGCTTCCAGCTGTGTGTGTGTGTGTGTGTGTGTGTGTGTGTGTGTTGTGCTGTGCTGTGCAGGAAGTGATGCGTATGACTAGACTGAAGACTGTGCGTTCGTTCTACTTAAATGTTTAACAGATAAAAGCCTTCATGTGTGTGCAGAAGTGTCAACAAAGTTCATACTCGAAGAGAGAGAAACTCTAGTGTGTGTGTGTGTGTGTGTGTGTGAGAGAGAGAGAGAGAGAGAGAGAGAGAGAGAGGATAGCTTGAGTTATTTTTATCTGTGGGAACAGAGGGGCTTTGTAAGTGGCTCAGGAAGTGGAAGCTGACGTCAGCTGTGTTACACACACACACACATTGGAATTCTTATGTGTAGTTCGACTGTGTGTTTCCAGCTGTGTTAGTTAAATGTATTGAAGCTCTCTCTGTGTCTTTCTCTCTCTCTCTCTGTGTCTTTCTCTCTCTCTGTGTCTCTGTGTCTCTCTCGCTCTCTCTCTGTGTCTTTCTCTCTCTCTGTCTCTCTGTGTCTTTCTCGCTCTCTCTCTGTGTCTTTCTGTCTCTTTCTCTCTCTCTCTCTCTGTGTCTTTCTCTCTCTCTGTCTCTCTGTGTCTTTCTCGCTCTGTCTCTGTGTCTTTCTCTCTCTCTCTCTCTGTCTTTGACTCTCTCTTTCTCTCTCTCTCTCTCTCTTTCTCTCTTTCTCTCTCTCTCTCTCTGTGTCTTTCTCTCTCTCGCTCTCTCTGTGTCTTTCTCGCTCTCTCTCTCTCTGTCTGTGTCTTTCTCGCTCTCTCTCTCTCTCTGTCTGTGTCTTTCTCTCGCTCTCTCTCTCTGTCTACTGTCTTTCTCTCTCTCTGTTTCTCTCTCTCTCTCTCTCTCTCTCTCTCTGTGTAGATTATCACTCCGTGCAGGAGATTGATTCTTTGTGCTGAGAACAGGAAGGAGATGGAGGAGTGGATGGCAGCTCTGAGGAGTGTACAGAGCAGAGAGCACTTTGAGGTGTGTGTAAGTGTGTGTGTGTGTGTTTGTTTTCCTCTACAGGCCAAGGTCAGGAGTGGGATCCAGATGGCAGCAGGAGTTTATGGTAGGAGTAGAAACTTGTAGTCTTCAAGAACTTCAATAACTTGTAGGCCTTAGAAAGTAGAAGTAGGGATGTGTGGATAACATGTTTGTTTATTTATTTATTTATTTATTTATTCATTCATTCATTTCTTTCTCACCCCAAGTATGTTTTCTGTACTCGATGATTGCGGATAATGGAAACGATTAGATCTCCTGAGTTTTACTCCTTCGGGTTTGTTTGTGTTTCCCCGGTTTAAATAGCGGCCAGGAAAAGCGCACTCAGGCCACGTTCTTTATATCGTGCCGGGAATTACATTTTGATTCGCGAGCGAAGCGTCGGCGTTATCGAGCGAAGGGAAAGGATGCGTCTCGGTACACTGTGCTCGCAGGAGTGAAGTACTGCTGTATGGACTGAACTCGTCACCTTGTGTGTGTGTGTGTGTGTGTGTGTGTGTGTGTGTGTGTTAGTCTTCTCAGTACAGTATGGACCATTTCTCCGGGATGCATAACTGGTTCTCGTGCTCGCACGCTCGGCCCACGTACTGCAACGTCTGCAGGGAAGCGCTGAGTGGAGTGACATCACATGGCCTCTCTTGTGAAGGTGTGTGTGTGTGTGTGTGAAATGAATAGCTAATGTCAGCAAATGCTTGGGTTCTTGTGCCTCGGTTTTGAGTGTATACACGTGTTTGTTTGCAGTGTGTAAGTTTAAGGCCCATAAACGTTGTGCTGTCAGAGCCACTAATAACTGCAAATGGACGACTCTCGCGTCCATCGGGAAGGACATCATCGAGGATGAGGACGGGGTGAGTGTGTGTGTGTATGAGAGTGTGTGTGTGTGTGTGTGTGTACACCTTGGTTAAGAAGTAATGACACTAGTCTGTCTGTGTGTCTCTCAGATCTCCATGCCCCATCAGTGGTTGGAAGGAAACTTGCCTGTCAGTGCAAAGTGCAGTGTGTGTGATAAAACGTGTGGCAGTGTTCTCCGATTACAAGACTGGCGCTGCCTTTGGTGTAAAGCCATGGTAAGAGAGAGAGAGTGTGTGTGTGTGTGTGTGTGTGTGTGTGTGTGTGTGTGTGTGTCTTTGGGGATTTAAGATTTAGAATATAATTTTGTGAGGTGAATAGAATGCATAGATATTATATAATATTATTATTATTAATATTATTATTATTATTATTATTAGAGAGTAGAACTGACAGTGATTATAGAGCCCAAGTTGAGGAGGTAACAGAGTGGAGGATTATAGAGACGTTTGTGAGATTATGGAGTGGAACAGTCTGGAAGTGTGGAACGGAATCTTGGGATTATAGAGCGTCATTTTGGCAGATTACAAAGTGGAATTTTAGGAGATTATGAAGAAGTTTATTATAATAATTATAATTATTATAGAGTGCGAATTTGGAATATTACAGAGTGGAATTGTAGGTAATAATTGAACAGAATATATGGGATTATAGAGTGGCATTTTGGCAGATTTTAAAGCGGAATTGTCTGGGAGACTACAGAGTGGAATTTTGGGAGATTATAGAACTGAATGTTAAAGACTGTAGAGTGGACAGTTTACAGAAAATGAAGTAATGATTGAACGGAACTTTAGGTATCTCAGAGACCATGTCTGGCATATTACAGAGCGACAGATTACAGAGAGGAAAATTAAGTAATTATTGAACGAAACTTTGGGTATTATAGAGACCATGTCTGGCAGATTACAGCGAGGTAGATTACAGCGAGGCAGATTACAGAAAGGTAGATTACAGAGCAGCAGATTACAGATCGACAGATTACGGCGAGGTAGATTACGGAGCGGGACAGATTACGGAGAGGCAGATTACAGAGCGACAGATTACAGAGCGGCAGATTACAGAGCGGCAGATTACAGCGAGGCAGATTACAGCGAGGCAGATTATGGAGCAGCAGATTACGGCGAGGTAGATTACAGCGAGGTAGATTACAGCGCGGCAGATTATAGCGAGGCAGATTACAGAGTGACAGATTACAGCGAGGCAGATTACAGAGTGACAGATTAGAGCGAGGCAGATTACGGGGCGGCAGATTACGAAGAGGCAGATTACGGAGCGACAGATTACGGAGAGGCAGATTACGGAGCGACAGATTACAGTGAGGTAGATTACAGAGCGGCAGATTACAACGAGGTAGATTACAGAGAGGCAAATTACAGTGAGGCAGATTACAGCGCGACGGATTATAGCGAGGCGGATTATAGCAAGGCGGATTGCAGAGAGGCGGATTACAGCGTGAGAGATTACAGCGAGGCAGATTACAGAGTGACAGATTACAGCGAGGCAGATTACAGAGTGACAGATTAGAGCGAGGTAGATTACAGCGAGGCAGATTACGGAGAGGCAGATTACGGGGCGGCAGATTACGAAGAGGCAGATTACGGAGCGACAGATTACGGAGAGGCAGATTACGGAGCGACAGATTACAGTGAGGTAGATTACAGAGCGATAGATTACAGTGATGTAGATTACAGAGAGGTAGTTTACAGCAAGGCAGATTACAGAGCGACAGATTACAGCAAAGCAGATTACAGCGAGGTAGATTACAGAGCCGGAGAATTTAGGATGACTAGAGCCTGACTAGAGTGGGACAGAACGGATTAGAGAATAGGAAATTACTGTAAAGAGCTTTGTGGATTATCGTGTAAATTTGTCAGATTACAGAATGGAATTTTCAGGAATGACTGAGTAGGATTTTGGGAGGTTATAGAGATACATTTGACAGATTATACAGAGGAAGTTTGAGTGATTACAGACTGGAATATTAGGTTATATAGAGAGATTTTGGGTATTATAGTTTGGAAATTTAGATTACAGAATGGAATTTTTGATATTTTCTGGGAGACTAAGGGAGTAGAGAGAAATTCCAGGAGGTTATAAACCTGAGATTTTGGGGATTAAAAAAAGTAGATACTGTGTATCTGTGTGTTTTCAGGTGCACGCAGCTTGTAAGGATCAGCTCTCTAATAAATGTCCACTCGGTCAGTGTAAAGTGTCAGTGATCCCACCTACTGCTCTCAACAGCATCGACTCAGATGGTAAGCGGCCAATCACAGCGCTTTATTTCTTTTTTTCTTTTCTTTTTTTTTTACTTCATATTTACAGTAATAGTAACTGAAAATAATTTTTGATAGACTGGTGGATTTTTGTTAACATTTTTATTGATTCACAAGCTAGCACTCAACATACATCATGAATCAAACTTTTTTTTTTCTTTTTTCACATAAACCCCTGCTATAACCCCTCCCCCTACCAACCTCCCACCCCACCCTGGTCCCCCCAAACACTCCTGTGGACAATAGAACATAGACTCACATATCAATAAATAAATAAATAAATAAAATAAAAATAAAATAAGTCACAACAATAAAAAAAACCAACAAATAGTAATAGTATAAATACGCACAATTAAAGAAAGAAAAGGAAGACACAACAATCAGGTATCATCATAAACTCTAAGTTATACTCTCCACCGTCTCGCCTCGAGAGTCCCGCAAAAACACCAGATAACTGTCCCATTTCTTCGTGAAGATTTTCCCAACACCCATCCTTCTGCTCGACCCCTCCTCAAAGGCAGCCACCCTCCCCATCTCCACACACCACTCTGGAAACGAGGGCGCTCCATCTGATTTCCATCCCCTTAAAATAACCTACCTCCCAATCATCGCACTGGTCAAAACCCACTTTATTTTGTCCTTGTCCTCCAATTTTATGACCTCCCCATCTCCCAATATACAGAGTCTAGGGGAGAACGAGATTTAAGCGTTCAACACCTCACATACGAAGCCCTGCACCTTCAACCAGAATTCTTGGATCTTACAACACCCCCAAAAAACATGGGTGGTGTCACCAACTGCAGAATTGCATCGCCAGCATGTGGGTGTGTCTTTAAGACCAATCCTATACAATTTAGAGGGGGTCCAATAGAACCGCTGTAAGATCTTAAATTGCATAAGGCGCACCCTTGCATCCGTAGATGCAGTTTTTATATTTTTTAAAATCCTAGCCCACTCTCCTTCCCCAATTCCAAGTTTAAATCATTCTCCCATAATCTCTTGAGAGTGGTCGAGACTCCGTCCCCTAGACTCTGAATCAGTAAAGAGTAATACGCTGCTGCTTCACGTCCTTTTCCGAAAGCAGTAATCACCTCTCCCAAAGTATCTGCTGCTCTAGTGGGGTGCACAGTACTCTCAAAAATAGTACAGAGCAAGTGGCGTAATTGAAGATACCTAAAAAACTGAGACCTGGGAATCCCAAACTGTCGAACCAATTTTTCAAAAGATATCATCACACCACCCTCATAAAGATCACCGAGTGTATTATCGGAGCACTAATTCTGGACAACGTGCCATCATTCACGGACGAGCACCTAAAGAGTCTGAGCTCGTGGGAGCACCTGTGGCGTCTGGAGCTGCGCGATGTGCTACGTGTGACAGTGGCAGGACTGAAGAGCTGCATTCCGCCTGGCTCACATGCACTGAAACACCTCACACACCTGAAGCTGGAGGGGTTCAGCCGGCACCAGATGGCAGCGCTGGGCCTGG
>JAFFST010047035.1:16250-30977 GCA_022414735.1 Noturus placidus | reverse complement strand
GTCCTTGACTATTGTTTAAATTGGTTTGATGTTCCGAAACACTTAAGTGTGACAAACATGCAAAGGAACAGGAAATGAGGAAGGGGGCAAACACTTTTTCACACCACTGTATATGATATATTTAACTGATTTTTTTTAATCCTAAGAACCAACGATTTATGAAGGAAAATCATTGAAATAAACAAGGTTGCCCAAACTTTTGCAGACCACTGTATATATATATAGTAGTGGTTTAGTACAAGTGCTTCAGAGCGCTCTCATTATTCAATCCTTCTTTATTCGATCCTGTATTAACTATCTTTCTGTAATAAACCTTTTTACCTTCAGAGGACGAATCTGCAAGTGTTGTCTAATTTCCACGAGTCTTGCTGTCTTTATTGCTGTCTGTATGGAAGGGAGTCAGTGATATAGAATTCGCATTTGGAATTTTATAAAGTTATAGTGTATTGCTGTCTTTATGGAAGGGAGTCAATGATATAGAATTAGAATTTGGATTTTATAAAGTTATAGTGTATTGATGTCTGTATGGAAGGGAGTCAATGATATAGAATTAGAATTAGAATTTTATAAAGTTTAAGTGTATTGCTGTCTGTATGGAAGGGAGTCAATGATATAGAATTAGAATTTGAATTTTATAAAGTTATAGTGTATTGAATATAAGTGAAGGGACAAACAACAATACTACCTGAGGGCTTCAAACCAACAAACAGAGAAGGGAGAGTGCACACCATGGCAAATGCCCCAATTCTAGAAGTGGACAGAGAAGGATGCCCTATGCTAGTTCACAGACCCTGGACATTGGAAAACATCTGCAGCAGCGTGATGCACCTGCAGGCTCTCCGTGAAGTAGGAGGACGAAAGTTTGGGGATGAACGTCATAAGAATAAGAATCATTGCCAACAGTGCTACCCATACAACATCACACGTCCCCTCATCAGCAGATACATAATGGATATTCTATCATTGAACCCAGCCACAGGGCCATGGATCTCCACAAGCCAGTGGATGGTTCTGTGCCGGTCCCAAGACCGGATAAATGGGGAGGGTTGCGGCAGGAAGGGCATCCGGCGTAAAAAAACTAAACTAAAATGGATGCGAGAGACTCAAGGCAATCCCCGCAAGCGACGGGCGATCCCTGCAAGCAACGGGTGATCCCCATAAACAACGAGAGGATGCGTGCGATAGAATGGCCTGGAGAAGAGTCACCACACCGCGACCCCACCTAGTGGGATTAAAGCCTGAAGAAGAAAGAGAAGAAGAAGAAGAAGATCATTGAACACATGTGGTCTGCGAAACACATTCCTCCACAGACTAGCAAGATGGGTTTTGATTGGCTGAACTCAGTACTTTCTGTCTACCAATAGGTGCAATGATTCTTTTTGTTTTGCTCATTTTGCCTTGTATTGATTCTCTCGTTCGGAGCAGTCTCTCACGCTCATTGAAATCACTAATGACCAAACGCTGATGTTGACAAAGACTGAGTATGATCCCTACAATGACCAACCTGACTTGTATCCTAAACCTGACTGGGTATCAGATTCTCTCAGCGCCACTGACGATGACGACCCATTGACATCCATTTCACACTTATTGTAAATATTCCTTTGACCAGGATGACTCTCATTTCACCCTAAATGAGCTTGCCTGACGACAGGATACTTTATATCTGAAAAAAATACCCTTGAAACGAGTGTTGTCTAATTTCCACGACATCAGTGTCTCAGCAGGCAACAGAGTTTTGTATGAAATTTCTCTGACAAAACCCAGACGGTTGTAACTACTGCCACCTGGTGCTCATTTGGACTGGCTCGGGAGCTGCGTTTAACTTCATGTAACTGAACGGTATGATACACATTTCACTCTGTTGCAACCACTTCCTTATTTTTTTTTACCTGATTGTACATGTACACAGAATTGCAAAAAACCTGCCCCAATGAAGACAGGCAGCGTCTAATCCAAACTTTAGGCATTTCAGAATCGGTCCTTGGTTGCCACATGGATCGGTGGGCTGCACGGTTACTTTCCAAATCTAAGTTGTTTCGAATTTATGGTTTGGCATCTTCATGCAGATTGCCCTGGTGTAATACAGCCTCCTTTTCACCTTTTATTCATTATTGAAATGGAATTGTAATAAGACAGCAACACATGCTGCATTTCACAAAAAGACGCCTTAAAATGTGGCATCACGTCTGTGAAATGCTCTCTATTGCTCTTGAAGCAGACCTGTGTAATTTAAGGTTAAAATTTATTTATAATACTGGCCATAGTACTCTAGAAGTATCTCTTTAAGTGGATATGACTAATGTGCAATTCATGATCAGATCAGGAAAAAATTATATATTTGGTGGCTACCAAATTTAGTGGTGTTAACAAATAGCCCTACAACTGTATTAGCTGAAATGGTATAATGTGTCTTTTCCTAAAGTCAATTGCTTGCTATTCCACGTGTAAGTACCTGCAGTCAGGACATCCGTATTTCTGCATGCCATGTGCTTATGAGATACATGATAGAGTCTCTGTTTTAACAACTTTAAAACAAAGTTAGCTCTTGTCCTAAATACAAGTACTTTAGGGTCCAATAGCCAATAAAGAGCTACTTTCTACAAATCATTGTTATTTTACAGTACAAATTTAATATGCAGGAAGCTGTGTGTATGCTACTTGCTACTGTATCATATAACAAGTTATAAGGCTCCTTCAGTACTTTTCCCACAAAGTTTGCAACAAAATCCATGCCAACATCAACATTTTAGGGTATATTTCATGAGAAAATAAAACTTACCCAACTGAAATTGGCCAACACTCTGTGCTCACCCTGCTGTAAAAAATTAGAACGTAAAGAAACTTCCTGCATTACTTCCTGAAGCCTGAGGTGAAATTTCTAGAAAAAAAAAACACGAAGAGACTTGATTTGACTGTTCATAATTTCTTCAGATTATTTGCATATCTGACACACTTGTATGTTTCAGATCTTCAAACAAAATGTAAACGAAGACAAAAACAACCTGAAAAACCACAAAATACACAGTTTTTTAAAGATCATTTTATTTATTGAAGGAAAAAAGGAAAACAAGCAACTGACCCTGTGTGAAAATGTAACTGACTCCTTAGTTACTCAAACAATCTATTAGCCAAATGTAATTAAATATTGGGTTCAATTAGGCTAGACACATCCATAATTAATTACTGCCAGGCCTGTTGAATATAAACGTCACTTAAATAGAACCTTTCCAACAATGCAGGGCCAGTTCTAAACATTTGGATAGTCATATTATGTGTTGTAGTGCAATATGTTAAACATGCACTATATACAGGAGACAAACTACTAAGCAGAGAATAGTTAATTTCTTCATAAAATTGTATGCTTATTTTAGTGCCCGTGGCTGTGGCTCAGGTGGTTGAGCGGGTTGTTCACTAATTGTAGGGTTGCTTGTTCGACTCCTGGGCACACATGACCCCATATGCCGAATTGTCCTTGGGCAAGACACTGAACCCTAAATTACTCCCGATGTCAAGTTAGCATCTTGCATGGCAGCTCTGCTACCATGGGTGTATGAGACACAGTGTAAAGCCCTTTCAATAAAAGTGCCATATAAATGCAAACCCTTTACTATTTAGCGGAATTTAGAAGATATACAGACAGTTGAGGCACTTTTTTATGCTCTAGTGTGTTTGGTCTATGACTTTGAATACAAACTTTAGTATTTTGCTAGTCAATTTCCGACACAATGTCATTGTGAATTCAAAGTGTCTGACAGTCTCAACGTGTGGACGGTGCTCACGTTCTTCTGAACACAGAATAAACTGGCAAATGATCTATCCGGACACTGATCGACAGAACAAGGCCCAGTTTATTTTTAGAATACAATTTCTTTAAGCCAATATACACTTAAATATAACAAAAATGAATTTGAAATTATAAAGTTTGAGTTAATTTTTTTGTTACATTTAAGTGTATTTGGCTTAAAGAAATTGATTTATCAAGATAAAAATGTTGAGGTAATTAGTTTCCTCAAATTTTTTGAGTTAAATTAACTTATCCAGTTTTATTGTGCTGAAAAAAGTGGTCTCCACACTCTCACCTGAGCTGAGGATTGAACGAAGGATGCCAACATGCCACAGCCGCAACGTTACCGCCACACTATACTACTACACACATTTTAATCATGTTAATTTAAACAGTATAGTTATAGTACCTGTCAGTGCCAACATCCCCACAAGATTTCATAATGTAATTGGCTTATGTTAATACGATGTGAATTTGTCATGCTCTGTTGGGTGGGGTGCAGAGGCAGACGCAGGCGACAGGTTTAATCATAGCGTAAAGGAGTGTTCAAAGGGCATAAACGAGAAACAGGCAATGGTCAGGCGATCGGACAAACAATGCTTAGAGGGTAAGGCAAAAGTGTGGTCAAAGACGTAAACTGTGGTCCAGGTAACTAGGAAAACAAACGATTTCAGAAAAGGCTTGGTAATGCAGAGAACGAGTCAAGTAGACGTATACTTCACAACTCAGTCATGGATGAATTACTCTATAAGTACTAGCGGGGAGTGTGAGTGTGTGATTGCTGACAGGTGTGTGAGATCAGAACTCCGGGGAAGGTGAGCGCATGCATGCATGGGAGGTGAGTGTAGACTTGGGAAATTGAGTTCTGACCGGACTGGGATATGACAGAATTGATCACTCTCACTTTACATATTTCAATCTATTTCTTGAAAAGAATGCTACTGGATGGAGTTTAGGCTTTTCCCCGAACCGTTGCAAGAGAACTGCTCCTACCCCAGTTTCAGATGTGTCCACTTCTACAATGAATGGTTTGGACGGATCGGGATGTTTGATAATGGGGGCTGTAGTGACGGCGTTCTTGAGTTGTTCCAGAGCATTTTGGGCAGAAGAGTTCCACGGCAGACGCTTGGGTTTTCCTTTCAGTAACGATATCAAGGTATGAGCGATGGTGCTAAAATTGCTAATTAAGTGTCTGTAGACATTAGCGAACCTTAGGAACCTTTGTAATTCCTTCACTGTTGTAGGTGTAGGCCAATTAATAACAGCTTTGACCTTTTCTTGATCCATGGTAATCCCTGTTGGATCAATGATGTATCCCAGGAAGGAAATGGTATCCTTATGAAATTCACATTTCTTGGCCTTGTCGTACAACTAGTTCTGGAGCAGTCTTTTCAATACTTGACAGACGTGGTGAATATGTTCTTCCTTGGAGTCGGGAATAGATTAAAATGTCATCGATGTATGTGATAACATTACGTCCCAGCATGTCACGTAAGACGTCATTAATGAGACATTGGAAAACCGAAGGCGTGTTAGAAAGCCCATACGGCATGACCAGATATTCGTAGTGACCTGAAGCGGTGCTAAACCCTGTTTTCCATTCGTCCCCCTCTCGGATTCAGATAAGGTTATATGCACTTCGTAGATCCAACTTTGTGAAAATGGTGGCTGAGCGTAATTGCTCCAAAGCAACGGGGACCAAGGGTAAGGATAGGGGTACTTGACACAGCATTGGTTTAAGCCTCGATAGTCAATGCAGGGTCGTAACCCTCCCCCTTTCTTCTCCACAAAGAAAAACCCCGCCGATGCTGGTGATGTAGATGGACGTTTGTAACCCTGGTGCAACGCCTCCTGGATGTATTCCTTGATGGATCTTTGCTCCGTTAGAGTCAGTGGATAAACTCTCCCTTGGGGTGGGGTAGTGCCAGGTAACAAGTCAGTAGCGCAGTCGTAGGGCCTGTGAGGAGGTAGCCCACAAGCCTTTGTTTTGATGAAGGCTTCACTGAGGTCCTGGTATTCGCTGGGGATATGGATGGTGTTATTATCAGGGCTTTCTATGGAAGTAGCTGCCAACATTTACAGGTGTGTGCAGACAGTGGCAAAGGCATTGGGGTGACCAATGAATTATTTCTCTCTGAGCCCAGGAGATTTGTGGATTATAAAGTTCCAACCAGGGTAAACCAAGAACCATGGGATGCCGCGCAGATACAGTGATGTGAAAGATGATGTGTTCTTGATGGAGAGCGTTGGTATGGAGATATATGGGTTCAGTGCAGTGGAAAATTAATCCATTACCTATGGGGGCTCCATCAATGGCTTGGATGTGCTGCGGTGTGAGGAGAGGACGAATGGGGATGTTGTGTTGCTGGATGGTTGATCGCTGAGTCAATCAGCGCTTCTAAGCCACAAGATAATCCTGAGTACTCCAGTATGACGGGCATTACAAAAGCTGATTGAAATGAGCATTGGGTTTCAGATTCTGAACTCACCCTTGGCTGATTTTGCTTAGTTACTGCCTGATCTCCTTAGACAGATTGACGCTTGAGGGGGCATTGCTGGACGAAGTGCTTTTCTTCTCCCCAGTAAAAACAGCGATGTTCACGGCATCTTCGTTCTCTCTCCTGCGCGCTCACTTGTGTCTGACCCAGCTGCATGGGCTCCACGGGAGAATCCGGTACCGCAACTTTCACCTAACTGCGTTTTGAGCGGCGGCTTCGTAGCAGACGATCAAGACGAATAGCAAGGTTGATTAGTGAGTCTAGTGTTAGCTGGTCGTCGCGACATGCCAGTTTAATCACGATGTCAGTGGTTAACCTTGGTGAAACATGGTCTTGAGTGCCGGTTGATTCCATCCAATTCTTGCTGCTACAGTGCAAGTGATCCCTGCTTCAGGGTAAGTAATTCCTCCCCTGTTTCTCTGCAGTCTGGAGAGTGGTCAAAGACAGTTTAGAATCGCGTGGTGAGTTGCTCATATGTGCTAATAATGTTACCTCCTTGTTGCCACTCGGCTGTAGCCCAGAGCAAAGCCTTCCCAGTTAGAAGCTCCATGAAATGGATGATTTTATGGTTCTCCGTCATGTCTGGGTAGGTTGAGAAAAACAGAGAACATTAAAAGAGAAAACCTCGGCAACGAGCCGGATCTCCATCGTACTTCTCCAGCGCCGGTTTGGTAGGTAAACGTGTTGTCGCTGCTGTAGCAAATGGCGTAACTTGATTTAGCCAAGTTACTTGTGCGGTAAGGCTGGCTATGCGTTGGCCAACTTGGGTCACCCGCTGCGTCCATAGGAAGGCGAAGTATTCTGTCATGCTCCGTCGGGTCTGGTCCGGAGGCAGACGCAGGTGGCAGGTTTAATCGTAGCGTAAAGGAGTGTTCAAAGGGCGAGAAACAAGCAATGGTTAGGCGATCAGACAAACAATGCTTAGAGGGTAAGGCAAAAGCGTGGTCAAAGACATAAACTGTGGTCGAGGTACCAAGGAAAACAAACGATTTCAGAAAAGGTTTGGTAACGCAGACAACGAGTCAACTAAACGTATACTTCGCAACTCAATCATGGGTGAATGACTCTATAAGTACTAGCAGTGAGTGTGAGTGTGTGATTACTGACAGGTGTGTGAGATCATAACTCCGGGGAAGGTGAGCGCATGCGTGTATTGGAGGTGAGTGTAGACTCTTAGGAAATTGAGATCTGACTGGAATGGGATATGACAGAATTGATCACTCTCACTTTACATATTTCAATCTAATCTAATTAGAAAGTTGTTTAAATTAAGTTTAGCATAAGCAAAAAAATAATGTTTTTATGATAAATGTAATATGACCACATATTCCATTTTTTTCAGGGCTCCTTAGTCTGTATATTATTACCTTTGCTACTATAAATAAATAGTGTGTAGCCAACTTGAATGCTTAAGTATACAATTTATTATAATCGTGCAATAAACTACGGACACTTTGGACGTGCCAATTAGCCTACCATGCATGTTTTTGGACTGGGGAGTGGGGGTGCGTAGGACTGGATTACCTAGAGGAAACCCCCGCAGCACAGGAATCAACCCTGGAGGTGTGAGGCAAACATGCTTTATGTTAAAGCACATTTGCTGGGTTTGTGTGTAATAGGTTCAAGACATATTTAAATGTTTAATACATCATGTACATGAAAAAGTTGCACAATATGGAAGGTTGCAAAATAAGAACATTATTTTATGAGGACGTTATGGACGAACCTTTTTCACTGTAAAAAATTGCTAATCTCATGTGGATAAGTTCTGTCAATATGCCTGTTATAAATATGATTCAGCTTGACAAGATGTGATATGTTGTGTTTTGCACTGACGAAAGTACAGCGTAGTGTTGCCAAGTTCCGGCATTTGATTGGAACCTTAATAAGGAAATCTCAATACTTTATTGTACTACTGTGTTAAGTGTCAGCCAGTTCTTTATGCCTCATTAACTTCCCTCATCAATGGTAGACAAATCAGACTCATCTGTTGTAATGTTCAATCTGTGATACATAACACTGGCATTGATTTCAAGCTGTTCTACATGTTAGTTCATGCTGTGACATCCTGATTGGAAGAGAACCCAAACCGGTTTATCTTTTCCTCAGTCATCAATCCTCTGCTTTATCAGCGTGGGATAAAGAAGCCTGTACTCCCTTGAGGGGATAGGATTACAAAAAAAGATTCGTTTTTTTCTCTCTCTCTGAGCTTAACGCTACTCAAATCTATCATCAAATCCAACAGGCTTTATGTGGAGGAATTTTTGGTACAAACAGTGAATGTTATTTTTTCTTACACTTTATAAAGGTAATGCATTTACTGTAAATGATACTGTAAACACATTAATCTGTAAATGAAAGACTTGATATCCTGTGATAAATCATGTTATTTGTGAAAAATTGTGATTAAGCAATATGTTCTGACTAATATCATTCAGATAAACTACTCTCACTTTTATGGGGGGAGCAATAGAATGTAGAGACATGTCTAGTAAGCTGAATGGCAACTATTTCAGCACAAGCACTGCATACACTTTAACTCTTGTGCTGAAATATGGACCTGTGATTTTTAAAACAATTAAAAAAAAACACTAGCATTCTGGGTTTTCTGAAATTATGTCATTAGGTCAATCATAGGCTGTTATGCAGTAGCAATAGTGCGGTTATCTTATATATAATCGTGGCTGTGATTTGGCACAGACATCAGCCCGCAGGACGAGGGGTGTAAGTAATCCACCACTGCAAACTAATCCTGACAAAGCCACTTTATAGCATAAAGGTTCCAGAAAATTGGCATCCCTTCTTCCTTTTCATCTTCAGATAATGAGCTTTCATAAATATTTTACCAAAAGTTATGTTCCTGAAAATGATTGTTTAGCATGTCCGCTGATGATGTTGCTAACACTGCCGTAGTAACAGTTTTGAACTAGAAAGTGGAATTTTACATGGTGAACACAGACAAGCAGACTGATACACACAGTAAAACGTCTCGTGACCAATCAAATTAGTGGACTGGAACGAAGTGCCTTTCTAGAATGCTGTAGGTACCAACAAAATAGCAATAAAACCTTGTTTTTGTGAAAACTGCATTACTTAGTCATGAAGGTAAAAAATATAAAACACTAATAATATAGCTTGTGTGAACGTAACTTGAGGAAACATTAAAAAAAAAATCGAACGCTAGAAAAGACATGCCAGTGTGTACTTTTGATTCTTGCTACTCTCTCCAGAAAATGTTTCAGCAAATATTGACAGATGTGTGTGTGTGCTGTGTGCATGTCTGTGCATGTGAGTATTGCAAAAGCTTTGCCACTGGAATTCATAAAAGTAACAAGCAAAAACTCAAACACAGTAAAATATCAATGGACTTTTTTGAGAAAGGTCCGGCTGCAGAATTGCACTCTCCGACTTGCACGCTCACTCACCTGCATTACCTCTGCAAATGACGTCATATGCAATAGCCACCTGCATTGACGTCACTTACAATCGATGGAATACATTCTGTTCATGTTTTCTACATGTTTTCTGCAAAGACTGAGAGCAAAATCTATTTTAAAAATATTTTTGTTGTTGCAAGATTTTATGTATGTTTTTCATTTTTTAAACTTTCAGTTTGGACCTTTCAGTTCTGACTTCACACTAGTTACAAATACAGTCACCAATAAGATCTTTTAAGAATTTAAATGACAATATGACTGACATAATTTTTCTATAAAAATTATGGTGTTGATGTTGCACCCATAATAAACTCTCCTTGTCATCGATCATTACCACCAATGACCTTTCCACACAGACACAGACAGCTGTGGACCTGCACAAGACAGTTAAAGGATGGATATATATATATATCTCCATCCTCTACTGCTTACTCCTTTTTCAGGGTCACGGGGAACCTGGAGCTTATCCCAGGAAGCATCGGGCACGGGGTGGAGTACACCCTGGACAGGGTGCCAGTCCATAGCAGGGCACAATCACATACACACTCACACGTACACTACGGACACAACAATCAGCCTACCATGCATGTCTTTGGACTAGGGGAGGAAACCGGAGTACACGGGGAGAACATGCAAACTCTGCACACACATGGCCCCAGCGGGACTTGCACCCCGGACCCTGCATGGTACATATATATATATATATACAGTATACCAGCAGGGTATATATATATTTAACAGCAAGAATGGCAACCAAACTCTTCAGATAACTTGAGATCAGTCTTTCAAGACTATAGAACCTGATCCCATTTGAAGTTCCCCATTAGGGTGACTGTGGCTCAGGTGGTTGAGCGGGTTGTCCACTTATCCACTAAGCGTAGGGTTGGCGGTTCGAGTCCCGGCCCACATGACTCCACATGCTGAAGTGTCCTTGGACAAGACACTGAACCCCAAGTTGCTCCTGATGGCAAGTTAGCACCTTGCATGGCAGCTCTGCTACCATTGGTGTGTGAATGGGTGAATGAAACACACTGTAAAGTGCTTTGGATAAAAGCGCTATATAAGTGTACCATTTTCCAGTAGTGTCTGGCAAACTGGAGATGCTAGAGTTTGTACTCCAAATATATTTTTCTTTAGAAATTCATAGGGGTGCCAATAATTGTTGCACACCTATATTTAACACACCTATATTTTTGATAAACCAGTGTTGTGTTTGCAATCGTTTGATATCCATGAGAGCAGAATATTTTTGTGAACTCTTAAAACTAGTGCTTCACAGTACAAATAGATAATGACTCAAAACGTACTGTGAAAGCAACCCATGGGCTTCTTAAGGCAAAGATACAGAATGTTCTTGAATGGTCGAGTCAGTGACCTGACCTCAACCCAATTGAGCATGCTTTCACTTTCACATGCTTTCACAAAACCGGCAGCTGCAGTTAAGAACTGGCAAAGCATCTCAAGAGTGGATACTCAGCATTTGGAGATGTCCATGGGTTCCAGATTTCAGGCATTCATTAATGTATTAAAAATAATCCTTATATTTATAATTAAAGGGGTACAGTGGCTTAGTGGTTAGCTTGTTTGCCTCATACTGGCACTGTGTGTGCAGAGTTTGCATGTTCTACCCATGCTTTGGGGGTTTTCTACAGGTACTCCGGTTTCCTCCCTCAACCCAAAGAGATTAGCATGTCCAAAAAAGTGTTCGGAGTGTATGAATGGGTGTATGTGATTGTGTCCTGCGATGGATTGATGGATGGATGGATGGTTGGAGGAATAGATATTTATAATTACAGTGTGAGTGTTTGTCCAATTACTTTTGGACCTGTGAAAATGGAGGACCAGGTAAAAATGGCTGTAATGTCTATATAAAAAATACAACTATAAAGGGCCGTGTTTCACAGATCAATCCTGAACAAAGAGCATCATTAAATGGAGGAGCGAGCATCACATTGAACGCTCTATCTCCCTGTTCAAATGATCTTTGCAGTGCTTTTGGGAAACCTAGCCCAGATCATTCTTTATTTTTGAATATTCATCTTGTGCTCAGTTTTATGAATCCTGGAGCTGAATGTCATGTGCGTTTATGTTGCACTGATGTGCTCTTTTTCTGTAGTGCTTTTTAAACACCACAAAATAAATGTGATCTTATCACTGAAAAAATAATCATTAATATAACACACAAATTTTAAGGAAATATTTTCATTGCTTTATTATGAAGAACAATACATAAATGCATAAAGAACCCCCCTCCCCCCTCTCTCTCACTTTCTCTCTCTCTCCCTCTCTCTCTCTCTCTCTCTCTCTCTCACACACACACACACACACACACACACACACACACATTTAATGCAACGTGATGTACTGTAATGGAATGAAATATAAAAAATGAAAAGAAATTATAATGAAACAAAACAATCAATAGATGCCTTGAAACCAGAAAAGACTGAGCACTTAATTAAAGTGTAACAGCACAGCATATACAGTAAACACAGAGAATAGAGCAAGGACATCTAATATTTACAATGCATTTATTTGCAAACACTGAACTGCAGAAGAATACAGTCACATACATAAAACATTCACTGTGAAGCTTAAATAAAAATTTGTGCTTAAAATAATCTGTGATAAAAAAAAACCCTTTAAACATAACTTCTTAGAAAGAGTAATACATTTAGGTTATTAAAGTTATGAGCTGCTAACACTCAGGTCACACTATTTTATTAACTGATTCTTTAAAAAAAATCATAATCAGCACACAAATAGATGAAAACAGTCAGAATGATTTCAATAAATTGTTTCCCACCTTGGCTTCCAGAGCGCTTTCAATTAATGCAAATCATTCGGCTTTATTCTTTTCATCAGTTTTTGCACCCAGGCTTTTTTGGGGTCAGCGCAGAGTGAGTTCTTTGCAAAAATGAAACTTTGTGGAAACACAGAGAAGAAAATATTGATCAATTAATATATTAATAACATAATAGTTTCACTAACAGTTTCATCTCTCTGAGTTAGATTGGAAAATAACCAGGACTTACACAACAGCGGAGAGGTTGCATCCTCCATCAGTCTCCTGAATCCTAAAGCTCACAACTTTGAGTTTGACTTTCTTTCTAGGCTCATTACCATACTTTAGGCAACAATTTTCAAAAGAACCTGTTACAAAATGGAGATAATATTAATCATCATAAAATGGATCAAATATAAGCTGCATAATATTCGCAGCATTTCATAATATCTTCAATATTTTCAGCTGAATGTACATGAGGCATTGAAAATTTATTCTGAAAAACATATTTACAGTCATGGCCAAAAGTTTGCGATCACTATACTATAATATATGTAAAGTGATCGCAAACTTTTGGCCATGACTGTAGTTAAAAAAAAAAAAAGAAGTATAATACTATAAATCATGTGCATTTTCATGGCTTTTGGAATGGTGCAATTAAACCCCGAAACAGATTACATTCATTAACAGAAACAGTCATTACAAAAGGATGGTGCAGATGCACAAAAGGGGTTACCGACCTTGTGCCAAACTTGGGTACATGCATGCCAGAAGCAAGAGAAAACAGAGGACACAAAACTTCATTGCTGCTCAATCTGATTTGACCTGAGGCAGAATAAAACATATGCTTTGAGCTCTATCATTAAATGAATCTAATACTTCTGTATGTAAACATTTCCTGAGCTAGGATCAAATCGGTGTGGGGTTAAAACACATACCTTGGCAGTCTGAAGAATAGAGAACGTTGCTCAATCGCTGAAAGTCCACTGCTCGTATGCACCCTTTGGGGGACTTCTGCCATTTATGGCTTTCAGCAATTACATGAACACGCCTCTTCCTCACATTTCACAAAGGATCCTACCAATGATGAAGACATTAACTTTTTCTTTCCTGGTTGGTAGAACAAAACTATAACTATATTACAACTGTACAATGCTTAAACAGTCATCTTCATGGCTACTTCAAATTTCTTTGTTTCTTTCTTTTCTAAGAAATAGCCTTCGAAGAGTTCACTGGTTACTGTTTCAATAGTAAAGAAGGATTGTTCATAAACTTTTAAAGACTTATTCTGATATACTAACCATGTCAGTGCTGTTCAATTATGAGATTGCCTGCATATTGTCCGCCAACTCTTGATCACACACATCTGGAACACATAAAAGCCAATAAAAACAAAAATCTGAGACGTGAGATTGTGCAATGATTTGCATGAACTCTGGACATACACAGCTAGAAACATGTTCATGTGCACTTTTTTGCAAACATTGTCGAAAACAAAAATATATTGAGCCTTGATTTATTATTTTTTTATTAAAAATATGTTGAGCCCTAGGTGTTGTATAGTGTACGTTTTTAAATGTCTAGTTAAACAAAATACAAGTTTAAAAACTTATCATTAAAGGAATGGGTGCAATACCTTTATAAAGGTCTGTTCTTTTCGGATATACAAAAAAATCTTTTCCAGATTTTATGATGCAATTTTTGAATATATTTCAGGACTCAATGACACTTAGTGTTGCATTATGTACAGTGAGGGGAAAAGTATTTGATCCCCTGATGATTTTGTACGTTTGCCAAATAACAAAGAAATGATCAGTCTATAATTTTAATGGTAGGTTTATTGGAACAGTGAGAGACAGAATAACAACAAAAAAAATCCAGAAAAATTAATGTCAATAATGTTATAAATTGATTTGCATTTTAATGAGGGAAATAAGTATTTGAAATGTAAGTATTCCAGACTTGTGTAGGTCTACAATCTTGTCATCCTTGAAGAGCTCTTTTGTCTTGGCCATGGTGGAGAGTTTGGAATCTGATTAATTGTTTGCTTCTGTGGACAGGTGTCTTTTATACAGGTAACAAACTGAGATTAAGAGCACTCCCTTTAAGAGTATGCTCCTAATCTCATCTTGTTACCTCTATAAAAGACACCTGGGAGCCAGAAATCTTTCTGATTGAGAGGGGGTCAAATACTTATTTCCCTCATTAAAATGCAAATCA
>JAFFST010047033.1:1931-19431 GCA_022414735.1 Noturus placidus | reverse complement strand
CTTTGAGGCCATACCACAAAATGTAAACCACTCATCAGCAGTAATATTCGGAAAACCAGACTGAAATTCAAAGAATTGCAAGAAAGGGATAGGCAACCAAATATTAAGTGTTATTTACTTAAATTTGTTATCTGTTCTTTTGCTTGCCTAAAAATTGGTTTTTTTTTTTTTTTTTTTGCTTTGATGCAAAAGGTTCTATGTTTTATGTTGTTTAACACATCTAGATTTAAATAGCAGGACATAAAAGCTGAAAACTTTTATACTTAAAATCCTAAAATCTCATCCATCTTTTGATCTCAGTCCCAAATGTCTTTGGTGTGTGTCACAAACAAATGAATTGGCCTTGCTGTTCCAATAGTTTCGGAGGGGACTGTATGTACAATTTTCAATACTGCAGTTCATAGCTAGTTGATTGATACTTTTGTTCACTCTTGGTGTGTGTAATTTTGACAGATATTTTTATGCTTATCCTCTAAACAGTTTCAGCTAGCACTAAAATAGCCTATTTATGCATTTAAAACATGGGTACATTGGGTAAGATAATAAAGACTTTTGCTCGCATTTATCATATGCATTTCTTCTATGGATCTGTATATTTTCATTTGTTGCTCTGTTTTTGCTCATGCTAGCTAATGCTAATGTTAGCCAGTTAGTGTTTGTCTACACTCCATCCTTTTTTGTTTCAAACCCATTATATTGGGTGAGTTAATCAATCAGTGAAAACTATTAAACAGTTATTCTCATAACACTTCTGTAAACCTGAGGAGACAACAAGTCACAAAACCACATTCTACCTTGCTACCTTGTCTTGGGGAGTCACAGAATAAATATTACATAGTCAGGATACAAAAAAACTGGTATCTGTAATCTGTTACAGTTACGTCAAAAAACTAAGTAATCAGATTATATTTAGTTAAAAATGGGAATAATATCAGGATTCATTTTTTTTTTCATTTAAAACAAAAGAAATGAATCTTTTGACATAACACAATATAGATAGCTGTTTGATTATAGTTCTGGTTCTTTCTTGTCAGTCGTGGTTCATATGAGCAACCTCCTGGTGCATGCGCAAAAAAAAATTGCGCAACATTAATTTGCTAGATTTTAGCACAAATTGTTCTCTGAAATATTTTTGTTAGGGTGACCATACATACTCTTTTTCCTGGACATGTCCTCTTTTTCAGACCTTAAATAAGTGTCTAAATTTCAGTAAATGTCTGGGTTCCAGCTTTAGTTTCATTATGATGTGCATATGGTCTAATACTGCATCATGTGTGCGTATGTTTTCATTGCTTTAACCCCTCTCTGTAATTCCCACCTACTCACACATCAATTGTTCGACTATAAAAGACTTGCAGCAACTATTGGCCCAATTCCTGCCTCTCAACCATTAACCTACTCTCAGCGAACACGTGAAGGTGAAGCACTGTTGTGTAAAGCATCAAACAGTTGCTTGACAATAGCAGCAAAATACAGCTGTCCTGAGTTGAAACAATGCCAGTGGCCACATAAGGTCATTTTTTAGGTACATACCCGGCATCTGATATTTTATTTTATCCCATGTAGGAAAAAATGTAAAGCGTGTGCAGAATGAAGCTTTTATTAATTTATTTATTTACTTATTTTATTAAAACAAATTCAAACATTAAGCTTTAAAATAAACTCTAAATAAAAGTATAGATCGTATAGCTTATCTGTTGACTTTATTTACATGTGTGACCTTGACGTAATACAAAAGTCATCAGATTACATTACGTTATATTGGGATACTTGGATTACGTTACTGATTCCATTTTTTATGAAGTAATTTGTAACTGTAATGGAATACATTTTTAAAGTAACCCTCCCAACACTGCTTGCTAAATAGTAAATGCATCTTGCTAAATGCATCTATAGTGCCATTACTTTAGTCATCCTATTTAGGGTATAGAAAGCAGCTCAAGATGCAGACTAAGGCCACTGTTATCACTGCTAATATGATTGCGAAGGAAACATTTATTTTCATTTGGACATGAACTGTGAGTAAAACTAGCCTGTAGCTCAACTTTTCTTAATGTGTGTATATGTGTGTCTGAAAGAAAAATTCTGTCCTGCTGACGGAATAGATATCTGTGTCTAAAACTAAAACTAAGACCCTCAAACTCTGAGTAGCCTAGTTTAGCATAACCAGACTTCACACTAGGTCTAATGAGCAAGTGGGATAAAGAACTGTGAGTCACTAGACCAAAAAAAAAAAAAAAAACACCCTCAGCTGTTCACACAGCAAACACATGGACACACACACACACACACACACACATACAGACACGCACACAAGGAACAAACATGGGAGTCCTGTTGGTACTCAGAGACGAGCGTTAGCGTTGTGTTTGCAGAGGGATTTGGGAGTAAATCTGCTTCTACATTCCTATTGAGATTCAAACTGAGCTGTGTGAAAGACCCAGATTACTGCCCTGGCTCTAAAGGCACCACTGTACACTCACTGTGCGGCTTAAGAGCCCAACACAAACCGCTGCAGTGGATAGGAGGGATTGAATTTGGCACTCTAAACGTCTTTACTCTGTGATGTATTCTGTTTTTATCGAGCCAGCAGTGGTATCTAATCACCAAAGCAAGAGACTGAGACAGATATCTTACTTAAATAGACAGAGCATGTGAGTGTGAGTGTGTGTGTTTGTGAGTTTGTGAGTGTGTATTTGTATTGGCACCTCGCCCCAGTAACAGTCCAGTAAGTAAAGGATTTATTGAATAAAGGTGTGGACTCAAGGCAATAGTAGACCATGAAAAAATTTATATACATCCATAAAGTTAGAGAAATAATTTTTAAGACAAGTGCATTTTAAAAATATAAAATGCCTTTAAAAATTTTATATATATTTTACAGTTGACTGGAAAAGTTATGGAAATTTTCTTTTGTGAAAGATTTCCAGTCTTATCCAGGAAGTCAATGACATCATGGTTTTTTTAAATATTATTTTATTTTGAATTTTTTTTATATTCTTCAACTCACTGACATTATTTCAGTCCGGTCTTGGAGCTGGTTTTGAAATATTATCAATTTACCTGTACTAAGGACATGAGTTTAATTACCCCACAAACCCCATCTGTCCATTAGGAGCTGCTCTGTGCTCCAGGATGTGAGTAGTGAGCTTAACGCAAGTAAAATGATGAAGGAAAAAGCTTTACACGTCTAATGAAGGGTATTTTGTAGACTGTGCAACAAGAGTATTATCCTTTAAAGCTGAACACACAAAAGAGACACCTGCACAAATTACTTTAACAATTTATTGAGTTTCTAGATGCATGAGAAGGATGAAGATATAAATATATAAATAAATAAGAGTCGCAGGCACCCGTGATATGATAAATGAGAAGCTCCCAATGATCTGTTGTTTCCCAGTGAGCTGCTGATGGCTGTTCAGTGCAAATCAGCAGAGAGATTTATACACACACACTCTAGATTCTACTAAACTTCCAAAGCCATTCATTTAGATAGGAATGTCATTTTTCAGAAGTAGAGGTTATTAAAATATATTGTGCATTAGCTCTTGGCTTGTGCTAGCTGAAGCTCTCAGACCTAGCTATTTTTGGGAGGTATACAGGTCTTTTCTCAATGAGAATACTATTGCTCTGGGTTTTTCAGGAGGATTTGTGCTTTGAAATATGTTATTTATTGTCAATATAGAAGCAAAAGAAAAAAAAAAAACATCCCATTTAAAATTCAAGGCACGTACAGGGAAAGTATTAGCTTTAATAGGTTATACTTGTATATACTTATGCAATTATATTAATATACGATAACAGAGCACTTTATTAAGAACACTATACTAATAGTGGGTAGAGACTGCCTTTGCTCTTAAAACAGCCTCAATTCTTCACGGCATGGATTCCACAAGAAGTTGAAAACACTCCTTTGAGATTCTGGTCCATGTTGACCTGATCTCATCACACAATTTCTGAAGATTTTTCAGGTGCACATTCATGCTGAGAATCTCTTATACTACCACATCCTGAAAGTGTATTGGAATCAGATCCGGTGACTAGGAAGACTACTGGGAAGACTAGGAAGACTTTCGCTTTGTGGCATGGTGCATGATCATGCAGGAAGTAGTGGCACATGGTCAGCTACAATACTCAAATAGGCCGTGGAATTCAAGCAATGATTGATTGGTATTATCGGCCCAATGTGTTAAGAAAACATTCCCCACACCATTACACCACCTCCACCACACTGGACTGTTGACACACAGAGGTTGGGTTCATGGATTCATGTTGTTGGCACCAAATTCTGACCTTACCATCTGTGTGCTTCAGCAGAAATCAAAATTCATCAGAGCAGGCTACGTTTTTTCCAGTCTTCACCTGTCCAGTTTTGATGGAGCCTGACATGGTCTTCTGCTGTTATAGCTCATCCACCTCAAGTAGAGTGCAGCATGCCGAACGCCAAAGGTACTACCTCTATCCAGAGCCCCCTACACCCCACGGATGCCAACAACCTCAAGGTTTGATGTGTTGTGCATTCTGAGATGCTTTTCTGCTCATCACAATTGTACAGAGTGGTTATCTGAGTTACTGTAGCCTTTGTCAGCTCCAACCCAGTCTGCCCATTCTTTATTAACCTCTCTCATTTTCTTGGCATTTCCATCCACAGAACTGCCACTCGCTGGATGTTTTTTCTTTATTGTGTCATTCTGAGTAAACTCGACTGTTGTGTGTGAACATCCAAGGAGATCAGCAGTTACAGAAATACTAAATATAGCCCATCTAGCACAAACATTCATGCCATAGTCAAAATCAATGAAATCTCTTTTTTCCTCATTCTGATGGTTGATGTGAACATTCCCCGAAGCTGCTGGCTTGTACCTGCATGAGTTGCACTGCTGCCACAGGATTGGCTGATAAAATGATTGCTTGAACAATGTGCACTGGTGTTCCGAACTCTTAAATTACTCTTACTGCTGTAGACGCACAGCTTTTCACAGAGGCACCTTCAGATTTCAGTCTTTTTCAAAAGATCAGTGACCGCATAATTGGACGTTGTTGAATTCTAGCTATAAGCATTCACAATGTGTGAAATATGTCTTCAAATGTGCCATTGTTACAGTGAAACGATAGAGGTTTTAGGATGTGACAAGAGATAAATGATCTCAGATGCCCTTATATATTTTTATCCAACTTTCAAAGAGCAATATGTGGCTAGCATGTTCACCTCACACCTCCAGGGTCAGGGGTTCAATTCCCACCGGGAACACCCTGTGTGTGCGGGGTGCATGTTCTCCCTGTGCTGCAGGGGTTTCCTCCATGTACTCCGGTTTCCTCCCCCAGTCCAAAGACATGCATGGCCGGCTGATTGGCATGTCCAAGGTGTCCATAGTGTATGAATGGGTGTGTGAGTGTGTATGTGATTGTGCCCTGTGATGGATTGGCACCCTGTCCAGGGTGTACCCCACCTTGTGCCTGATGCTTCCTTGGATAGGCTCCAGATTTCTCCGTGAGCCTGAAGTGAAGGATGAGCAGTATAGAAAATGGATGGATGGATGTATATTAAACAGTCATTCCATTGTTCTGGTATGCATGCATGATCAGGCAGAGGCACTTGTGTGTGTACTTTCAGCTATTCTGACTATGCTGTTAAGACATAACCACAAATTACTCCCTTTGAGAAATTTGTTGCATCATTGACAAATTGAATTACACAGATTCACAAGATAATGTACCAATATCTCACCCACTCTCACACTCACGTTCAGTACATGCTTTATCCTGGTGAGAGTCCTGGTGGATCTGGAGCCCATCCTGGGAAAACTGGAAGTGCACCAGGTATAAACTATGTATTTGATATCAGTCCATCAAACACTCATTCACACCTAGGGGAAATGTATCTTACTCAGTCCACCTACTGGCATGTTTTGGAAGGTGGGAGGAAACCCACATGGTGAGGACATGAACATAAACACTTGGTAGACAGAAACTCAAGCTCAGAATTGAACCAGCAACCCTGTAGCTCTAAGGCAGCAATGCTAACCTCATGCCACCGTGCTACTTTCTAATATTTTTACTAAAGAATTTATGAAAACATACAAAAATGTTCACATACACTATATGACCAAGCGGTTATGGACACCAGACCATGTGTTTGTTGAACATCTGATTCCAGATTTGGTGGAGATAAGGGCTCTGTGCAGATCACTTGAGTTCTTCCACTCAAACCTTGGCAAACTATGTCTTCCCAAATATTGCTTTGTGCGCAGAAGCACTGTCATGCTTTTACATGTTTGGACCCCTTAGTTTCAGTGAAGGGAAATTGTAACACTTTAGCACAAAAAGACATTCTAGACAATTGTGTGCCGTTTAGGAAAGAACTACATATGGGTGTGATTGTCATGTGTCCACAAACATTTAGATATAATGAGTTTTTTTTTTTCCCCCGTAATTTTTTATTGATTCTCATACACTTTTCAGAGTACAACAAAATATATCAATACAGTGGATATAATGAGTTTAATAGATTTTTAGACTAGTAAAGGTTGGTTTTCTGTTATTTTCTGAAATGATTGTTCATGTCAATCATGTTCATGCAGATGTACAGCAGGTAGTACACAGTAGTGTAAAAAAAAAAAATGCTGAAGTTAAAATTTAAATACAGCAGTTACCCATGAGAGCAGATAATAAATCTTCCAATAAAGCAGCACCTGTGAAAGTCCAGATGGTATGCGAGAGTCCACAATAAAAAGTTAAAGATTAAAAACTGGTGTATTCATATCTACTAGGTTGAGTTTGGAAATCGTTAATGGTAATAAATGTTTCAGTTTTACTTTCTTCTATAAATGCATCATGATGCATCACAATTAGATACACAGGCATTTTCTGATCAGCTAGAGAAACATGAGTCTTTAGTCTGAGATTGCATGATCTGCTACTCGGCTGGCACTAGAAGGAGAGTGGGTTTTCATACAAATGAATGGCAACTGTAAAAAGTGTAAGTAAATACAAGATATCAGCCTTGTTGTTCATAATACATTCCCATGTTTACCCTTGAAACCCATATTGGTGTATGTGCAGGCGTGCGAGATAGTAAAGCCAAAGAGAACTCCACCACACCCACTACACAGATCACAAATCAGATAGGGATTATGTAAACTCATCACCCATGCATCTCAGTCAGAGTTAATCTATGATTATTATGGATGTTTACACACTAGGATTCTTAATATGAGCTAATGCTCACAACACACACGCACACTTTATGGAAGAGATGAAAGCCTATTTTCAGCCTTTTCCAGATTCTATATTTAGCTGGTTGATTTTTTTAAGCCCCTACTGATCAGCCCAACATCAAAAAGTAGGCAAGAGAGTGAGAGAGAGATGTGTTTGATAGTGGAGTAATCTACTGCAGCAGTTGAAACAGAGGAACTCTGAGAGATGGCGCAAGATGAAAGGGGCGAAAGGAAGGGAGAGGACGATTTTTCCCGCTCTAATGAGTGCGGGGGCAGACAGGGAGCAGCCTTACACTTCTCTCCTTCATCCATTTTTACGCTCATTCATCCTCACTCCACATCACTCTGCTTACGAACACCACCCACTCGGTCAGGATGGAGACGAAGAAATTGCTTAGGTATGTGCACAAGACTCCTCAGGATCACATAACCTCTTCAGCACAGCTTTTTGTGAGTGTGATAATTTCTTGAACTGAAAGCATCGTTTGAGAGCGGAGGACTGTGCCTCTGCATGTGGTGATCAAATTATATATTTTGAAGGGGGCTGATGGTTCAAACATCAAGGGACTCACCAGTCCTAGTCTGTCTTGATAAAAAAACATAGCTATACTGGAAAACTTGGCTAACCATCCATCCATCCATCCATCCATCCAACCATCTTCCATACCCTTAACCTATACAGTGTTGCTTAGCCTATCCCAGGAACTCGGGGGTCCAACCCATTGCAGTGCACAATAGCACACACATTCACACACTATGGATAATTTGGAAACATCTCATGTATTTGGATTGAGGGAGGAAACCAGAGTACCTCGATGAAATTAATTTGTGTGGCATGCCGTAATTGAATATTAAGAGAATTCTCAAATATTTGAAAGCTACTGAATCTACTAAGATATCTTCTCTGTTCACTGGTTAATGATGGTTATCTTACCAGCGTTTTACTTTTTAACAAAAGACCAGAGCTCCTGTCGCAGTCTGAATTAGGAATGGAAACTGATAATCTCTACATGAACATCTTCTCACCTGAAACTTTTGTGTAACTGACAAACGGCTGATTCAGCCAGTGTGGTTTGGTTTGTATTTACAGTTAGAATTAAAATTGACATCTTCTCCAACAGGTATGGAAAAGTGGAGGCAGATTCTATTATCAATATTTGAAGGTAATGGTGTACACATCCCCTGTAACCTGCCTTCGAGCCTTATAAACTCATTCCTCCTTCCTGACAGCCGTTAAACATTCAGCATCACTGAGAGTGGAAAATTCTCCATAATCAAAAGGCTCATTCAAACCTGTGAGTCTGTATGTCTGTCATGGTGTAGCGACTTCATTTGAGCGTGCTCATGGTACTAAGCTCATCTACTCATGGCGTTAAATGAGTTGAACAGGCGTTTCAGCTGTCCTGCTAACCCTTAACCCCACCTCGCCATGCACAAGCTTAGCTTCAAATAAACTCTGTCAGGCAGAAATTGGTGGGTGGTTGACAACGAAGAAACCCAAGCCCAAATCTCTTTCTCTGTGTCCAACAATAGTAGCAGCCACAAAGGCTGAAGGCCTCAGGAGTATGGGTCTGTATTGAGGATTAAAGCCTTTGTTGGCAAAATACAAATTACACATCTCCCTACTCTCTCCTTTGCTCATGCTTTCTCTCTCTCTCTCTCTCTCTCTCTCTCTCTCTCTCTCTCTCTCTCTCTCTCTCTCTCACTGACCCTTTGTGTTTTTGCTCTTCTTTAAAACACTCACTCCCTTATTGCCCCCATTCATCTACCTGACCATCCATGAAGTGTGTGTTAGAGAAGACAGAGAAAGAGAGAACCATACTGTGGACAAAGTAGACGTTGTTAATGATTAATGATGCAATTCTACTGTAATGAAGAACATAATCAACATCATATATTAATGGATAGGATAATGTCTTACTCAGCGTGCGTGCACGTGCACACACACACACACATAGCTTTGGGGAGTAGTGAAATATATGTAAAGGTGTTACATAATCAGGATACCAAAAATATGGTATATATAACATTTATGTCAAAAAACTAAGTAATCAGATTACAGGTACATTTAGTAAAAAATGGGAATATAATCAGGATTACAATTTTAAAAAATTTAAAAACATATAAATGAATCTTCTGACATAACAAATACATAACACAGCTGCTTGATTATAGTTCTGGTTCTCTCTCACCAGTTGTGGCTCACATGGGCAACCTCTGGGTGCATGCGCAAATAAATTGTGCATATGGTCTAATACTGCATCATGTGTGCGCATGTTTTCATTGCTTTAACCCCTCTCTGAAATTCCCACCTTCTCACACATCAATTGTTCGATTAGAAAAGGCTTGCAACAACTATATGCCAAATTCCTGCCTCTCAACCATTAACCTACTCTCAGCGAACACGTGAAGGTGAAGCACTGTTGTGTACGGCGTCAAATAGTTGCTTGACAATAGCAGCAAAAGACAGCTGTCCTGAGTCGAAACAATGCCCATGGCCACATAAGGTCATTTTTAATTTCATGTTATTACTTTGCTTCATATTCCATGGTCATTCAAATGTATAAATGATGGCTGTAGGGGCAGAAGCTACACTCGTGGCATCTGATATTTTAGTTTATTCCATGGACATTCAAAAGAATGTAGGAAAAATGTAAAATGTGGGCAGAGTGAAATGAATGTTATTTCTATATATTTATATGATGCTGATGAGGTGTCTTTATCAGTGTATCCAAGTCTGTTTTGAATGCTATTAACCCCCCCCCCCCCTTATATTTTATTTATTTTTTGAAAATATACACTCCTTTCAAATCTGATGACTGAAGTACACTCCAAAAAGGTTGGGACAGTCGACTGTTTTCCCCTGTGTAACATCACCTTTTCTTTTAATAACACTTACTAAGCATTTGGGAAGTGCAGACACCAGTTGATTAAATTTAAGAAGCAAAATTTTCCGACATTTATGCGTTTCTTCAGCTGCGCTACTATACAGGGCCTTTAGTAGCCTTATTTTGCGCTTTATACAGTACCACACATTCTCAATCGGAGACAGGTCAGGACTGCAGGCAGGCCATGCTAGCACCCGCACTCTCTGCTTACACAACCATGTGCTTGTAATCCGGGCAGAATGTGGTTTAGCGTTGTCCTGCTCTGGATGGCAGCATATGTTGCTCCAAAATGCGCACATATCTTTCTGCATTAATGTTGCCCTCATGGATGTGCAAGTTACCCATGTCATGGGCACTGACACACCCCCATACTATGACTGTCTCTGGATTTTGGACCTGATAACAGCTGATATGATGCTGATAACAGCTTGGATGGTCCTTTTCCTCTTTGGCCTGGAGAACATGAACAAGTTTTGTCCAAAAACTATTTGAAATATTGGCTCGTCGGACCACAAAACACGATTCCACTGTGCTGCTGTCCATCTCAGATGAGATCTAGCCCAGAGAAGTCGGCGGAGCTTCTGGACAGTGTTGGTGTATAGCTTGTGCTTTACATAGTAAAGCCTTAACTTACATCTATGATCACGCACATTCTGAAGTGGTTTTCGAACTTGCCCTTTACGCACTGAGATTTGACCAGATTTCTTGAATCATTTTAATTATATTGTGCACTGTAGAGTCCTACCAATTTGTCTTTGGGGAATGTTGTTCCCAATGTGTTGGTTTATTTGCTGATGCATCTGTTCACAGATTGCCGAGCCTCGACCGAGATCCTTACTCTTGAAGGACTAGGGCTTTTTTGGAGGTTCCTTATATAACATTATTAGATGATTGCCTCACCTGTTTCACATCAAATGGTAAATAGCACACTTATATAGCGCTTTTATCCAAAGCACTTTACACTGCGTCTCATTCACCAATTCTTGGGCAAGACACACACCAATGGTAGCAGAGCTGCCATGCAAGGCGCTAAGTTGCCATAAAGAGCAACTTGGGGTTCAGTGTCTTGCCCAAGGACACTTTGGTATGTGGAGTCCGGGAATCGAACCGCCAACCCTACGATTAGTGGACAACCCGCTCTACCACCTGAGCCACAGTCGCCCACCTATTTATTTCAACTTGTTACATAGCTATTAATTGTAAATTGCCCTGTCCCTTTTTGGAACATGTTTCATGCATCAATTTCAAAATAAACATTTACCTTCAATAAACTATGCAGTTGATTAGCTAAAACATCTAATACATTTTTTGATTAAATAAAAATCAAATTACTTTTACAAATTACTCCTCTTTGTTTTTTATTACCATTTTCCATACTGTTTTTCATAACTTTTTTGTCATAACTTTTTCAGAATTGGGAGAGCATATTAATACTACTCCATGGCCTTAATGTTACCTTCACTCCACCCTCTCTCTTACACGCGCTATGCCATGTGAGCTGTTCTGTAAACCTTTCACCTCTTTGCCAGCTTGTGAGAAAGCTGCAGGTTGCCAGATTGTCTAGAGCAGTGTTTTTCCTCTTAGACTCAAGCATTAGTTGCTCTTTGAAGAATACACTGGCTGACGAAGACCAGGTGTGAACGTGTGTGTGTGTGTGTGTGTGTGTGTGTGTGTGTGTGTGTGTGTGTGTGTGTGTGTGTCGTAGAAATAAACAGTAAGTGGGTGAAAGAGAGATGGACAATGCAGCTGTGTGTGTGTGTGTGTGTGTGTGTGTGTGTGTGTGTGTGTGTGTGCATTACAGAAAGCCTGGATTAGAACTGGGAATGTAAGCTGTATAGAAAACAGGTTAAAAAAAGACACCACAGAAACTAAAGTATAAACACACACACACACACACACACACACACACACACACACACGCACATACACACACACAGCTTTAGATGTAGTCAGACACATGACATACACATACATATATAAATTGCATATATAAATTGACAGTCCTTCAAGGTGTTTTTTTGTGAACAAAACAGTCATCATTGAACATTTTGTTCTTTTTCAGGCAGTTTGCTTTGGAGACTAATTAATTAAGGTCGAGAAGCACATGATCACTCTGAAGTGGGCAGGAGTGTGATGCATATGGAGGCTGAAGAGTTTATGAACTCTCGGAGTACTACTGGGTGGAGTTCTGATGTTTATTTTTATCCCGCTTTTATTAATCCCTGCTGTCCTTCAATCTCTCTCTCTCTCTCCCTCTCTCTCTCTCTCTCTTTCTTCTTTCTCTGTCTAACACACACACACACACACACACACACAAAAGCAGGTCTGTTCATATGTGTGTGTCAGAGGTATGATTGTGTTGTGTCGGTTGTTTGTAGCCTGTTTGCTTACTACATGAAGACTCCTTAACCCACAGTGAAACCAGAATGTTTTCAGGAATGGTGTTTCGACATCGTATAAACAAAAGCTTTTAATAGAGAAGCTAATGAATTACGCTTAACCAGCGACCCACAGAACAGACTCTGATTGCAAACACATACACACACACACACACACACACACACACACAACTTTCCTCAAACTCCAGGAGATCAAACACCCACATGGAAAGAAAACTCCACTTGAAGAAAAAAAGTACACAGCCGTTTGATCTGTAAAGTCTCCTTTTAATATTGAGCTGCATAAAAATGTGACACTAAAGCGGTGTGTTTATCCTATCATGTTATTCCTGCAGCTGCGTAAGAAAGCATAACATTAGTGTAAGAGTGTGAATGCGGCGTGGTGCGAGAGCGCCTGAGGTGCCGACAGCCTATTAGAGCCATGTGAAGGCTGATGTTTAATAAAGACAGAGTGTGATGTCTCTCTGTACGCAACGGTGTCTGGACTTGTTTTGACAGGAGGTTCACATCTCAAGAGGACTGTCTGGATAAGTAACGCATGTCTCACTGTCTTGGACTGTGTGTGTGTGTGTGTGTGTGTGTGTGTGTGTGTGTGTGTGTGTGTTGTATGGCGGGGTAGTGTGCATGCCTGTGTGTATGTGAAAAATGGCATGCATCACTCAAGCTCAAGATGAAAACAGGTTTTTCACAGCACTGTGTCGAAGATATACACACTCACAAGGTCGCACATAGTTTAGCGTCACATGTTCATAAAGCAAGTGAAATGACGAGAGCATTAAAGCAAATAAATACAATATTAAGGGAAAACACTGCAATATTAAAGTGGATTAAGGGACAACTATACACTGCTTTTGTAGAATTTGTGTGGATTCAGTGACACGTTAACATTACATTAGCAGCTAGCTAGCAGCTAGCAAAAA
Organism: Noturus placidus; assembly: GCA_022414735.1. NCBI lineage: Eukaryota > Metazoa > Chordata > Actinopteri > Siluriformes > Ictaluridae > Noturus > Noturus placidus. The sequence goes on along the minus strand of JAFFST010047033.1, from coordinate 6,007 downwards.
CGTTTAGCCAGAAAATATCCAAACAGAGTCCAAACATCAACCTTGACTCTTCACACTAAGCAAGTCATCCAGGTGACAGCAAATGTTTTGTTACTGACTCCACATATTAGCTGCTCATTAAATCACTGCGGGAAATTCTGCAGCTCCATAATTTTTCATTATTTTTCTCTCTCTCATGGTTTCCATGTGAAAATACAGAATGGCTTTAGTGGTTTGGACTATTCACATGTGACTGACCATGAAAGCAGAATTTTGGAAAAGGTTTTTTTTGATTTGTTTAAAGCTGTTGTGCTGTGAATTAATGTGTAGTCATGTTTTAGTGCTGTAAGATCTTTATTGTTTCAAAAATGTAGAATTTTTGCTGTTTAAATTCTTGTAGTTGGCCCTAGTTTGTGTTCTGCCAAATTATTTTCATGATGGGATTCTTGCTATTACCTTTGTTTGGTAAGTGAATTTTCATTCTGCCAACCAGGGGTGAAACCTGGCCTGGGCATTCAGGGCTGTAGCCCCGAAGATATTTTTTCGTTAGCCCCGAATAATTCTCCACTTGGAGCGGTTTGTCTCTACGCAACTGAACGTCAGTAAAAGAAGACAGAAGTGTTGTAATTTTGTATCTCAGTCAACTGAGTGTTGTATTTTATTCAGGTAGACCTGGCTGCAGCCTGCAGAACGGGGCTGGGCTACACTTTTGGCGGGGCGACATGTGTACCCATTAGGGTTAGGCGTCGGTGTCGTTACATTGCCTCTAACCAATGAGACCAGTTATGGGCGGAGTTACACCGCCAAAAGTGTAGCCCCGCCCTGTTCTATGGGCTGCAGCCAGGACCTTCTCATTTTATCTTCAGAGAACGGAGGCCAATCACACAGGATTTACAGGAATATACATGGAAATACTCCTGTCTTATTGGCTGACAGCTCTCAATTCTGCCAAACGCTAGTTCACAGTCAGTTAGTGTGAGGGGGAAAATGGATATACGCCCATATTTGAATTGAAACACTAAAATCCTCTCGTGCTGAGCAAGAAAAAAGATAGTGTACATATGAGTATATGAGTTCCAAGTTACGTGAACATAATATATGAGCAGAGCATAGATGCAGATTATGTACTTTACATGGCACTGTAGCAGCTAAACCCATATAGTGATAGCTTAGTTGTGCCTCCTCTTGGTTAGCAACACCAAACTAGCTTAGTCTCACATTATATAGCCAAAACATTTTATATTTTATATGTCCAGTAGTCCTGCAAACAGTGACAACACCTGAGGCAATTTATGATAAATCCAACTTTTTGTCCAATTTTCACATTTTACAAGCAATTAGCCCTCACATGCGAAAAAAAAATGCATGAAAATGGTTTATTTAGAAGTACGTCTTTAAAATGTTTTTGATGGAGAAGAATCTGGGCTCAGCCCAGGATGGGTAACAGTCCAGCTAACACCCCTGTTGTCTACTGCAAAAGAAATAACAAATCTGATCAAGACTGTGGTTCGTTTAGGTGCTGTCTTGGTTCGTAGATTTACCCTGTGTATTTTGAAACTGTGACAAGAACAGGAATGAGAACAATAGCTGGAGAGGCTTGTAATCTTCAGCAGTCACACTGTACAACTATGTCTAGGATTGTAAAAGGTAGGTCTGTGGTTAATTAGGCTGTACCTGGATAGTTTCCTAAATCAGAGAGAAGGCAGTTAAAACTCCATTTACATTCGAACGAATAGTCACACTGTTCCTACACCAGCGTAAATGTGTATGTGTGGCATAAGAACTTGCTGGTATAGGAAGATATACCACAACAGGATACAACAAAGTGTTTTATTCTCACTTACACATCAGCAATTTGTTAGCAATAATTTTTCTATGTATTAAAGCGCAAAATAGTTTCATTTACACATGTTGTCAAACTTGATCTTACATTATAACTGCTTGAAATAAAGCCTCTCTTTTGTCTTTGTTGAAGTTCAAAAGTACTGTGGTATAAATAAATCAGTCCAGGTTTTTAAACCAGTGGTGAAGCAGTAAAGTGCCACAGTCATACCCTACTTTGCCATGATACACAAATGTCATGCACATGTACATCATCACTACAATGTTCCTGACTCGTGACATACTGTATATAAAATAAAAGTACTGTGTACATGTTCCGCTTTGCATTCCTTTTATAAGACGAGTGCTGACAAGGTGCTTAAAGCCAATCATTATGTAATAACACACCTACACAATTCTGATCAGGAAGAATTTGATATTTTTGTGAGCATAACCATAGTTTATTAAAAAAAGATTGAATTTTTTTCTTTCCTGTACCCATCAGAGCTTAAAAGACAGAACATTAATGACAGAGGTTTTAATGTTGTTTTCTGCCTTAATGTTGTTGCCTTGTTGTCTTTTGTTTGTTTTGTAAATGCTGTGTGAATGTCTCACCATCATAAATAATGAAAAAGTACGCTGTATCTCTGTATCTCAGCAAACCATTACATTGAAACGGATGTCCATCTCAGCAGTCCCTCCAGGGGCTTGCGATCACAGAGATTAACGCAAATTCGATCAAACTCCACAATATTCGTAGAAGCTTTCAATGTTTCAAAATTACTGCAGATTTGGGCCAAGATGCAACATGTGACATCATCATAATGCACATTCAGCCAACACCATCTTCGATTCATGTGCGTCAAAAACCAGTACAGCTAAATGGTATCATTTACCAAAAAACATCACTGTGAAAGACCGTGCAAAACAATTTCATGGAATTGCAATTTCGTCAATTCAAGTAGTTCTCCTACAACATCAAACATTTTTGGCTCCAACAATCACAATAAAACACTCCACAAAATCCTGTACGGACTGTTTCAATTCCAGGATGTAAAAGTTTGAGGGGGTTGAATACTAATGCAAGCCACTGTATGCAAAGTGGTAGATTACATTCTGTTACAAAATGAAAAACAAATAGTTGCATAACGCAATAGAAATGATTTACAGTCTGACATATGGATCCACGGTAATACATACACACCTGTGCATACATGTATGTGCAAAAATGCATTTGTCTCCATTGCACTTTCTTAAACTCAGTAGCAGAAGTAGAAGAAGAGTGCCATTGTTTGTATCAGCACCTCGGGCAAGAGAGAACAGCTATAAATCAAACTCTAAGCTTCTGTCTCTCGCTCACTCACTGAGTTCGTTGCAGGAACAGTGCAGACGTTCACTAGCAGGTGCCTAAAAACCAGCTGTGAGAAATAATTACCATGCTACTGAACCCAGCTCCACTTACTGTCTTTCCAAACATGCACCCTCAACCCCCCCTCACTCCTTCACCTCATCCCCCTCTCACCTATCATCTAGCCCAAAGATAGAGAGAGAGAGAAAGTGAGAGGGACTCTCTTAAACAACTCTTCTATGGAGTGTACTGAAGTGCTCAGTCTTTTAAGGATTTACTTATCTGTGCATGTGTATGCCTATTAAGTGTTCTAAGTACAAGTACGTGTGTGTGTTTGAGAGTACATGCAAAAATCCCTGTGTAAGAGATTCTGCAGGAATGTAGATTACTGCAGTCGTTAATACGATCTACATAGTGTTTGTGTGTATGTGTGTGTTTGTGTGTGTGTGTGTGTGTGTGTGTGTGTGTGTGTGTAAGTTAAGATCAGTATCACTATGGGAGTATTGCATTGCCAAAGCTGTTGCATACTATATCACATGTGTGTGCCATTTACTGAAATATAATGTCCCTGCTGGGAGGATGGGAGATAAATAGATAGATAAATGAATGGAGAGAGAGAGAGAGAGAGAGAGAGAGAGAGAGAGAGAGACAGAGACAGAGAAAGAGAAAAGTGTACAGCGTGTATTACTGCTTTGATTTCTTCTTGTTTATTCTGAGTGTCTATACTATTTTTTTTCAGCACGGTATCCCTCTAATTAGTATTGCCCAAAGTACACTGAACAAAAGAAGGAAAACGAAATTTAATGCTTTGCTGGATATACAGTGCCTTGCGAAAGTATTCGGCCCCCTTGAACTGTTCGACCTTTTGCCACATTTTAGGCCTCAAACATAAAGATATAAAACTGTCATTTTTTGTGAAGAATCAACC
>JAFFST010047032.1:60791-74419 GCA_022414735.1 Noturus placidus | reverse complement strand
TATATAAAACAGAGCCTGAAGGACTGTATGACTGTTTCTGTGGAGAAACTATTCTCATTGAGTGATGAGGTTTTATTTCTTCAGGCAGTAATCCGGTAAACATTAAAACAGAACAGTATTAAAACAGTTCAGATGAAGAAAATAAACATTTAGAGCTCTGTACAAAACATTCCCATCTTAAGCATGGGCCGATAAACCGTAACGATGCTACGCTCTGCTACGCTGCTACGTCTTCGCTCTCTTTTATATATCCTTTTATCTTAAAGAACAGTAGCGTCAGGTTATTTGTATGGCATATTTTAAACATATTCATATTTAAAGAAATATATTTACGTTTTTGAACAGCAGTGATTATGTTCAAATATGTTCAGAAAGTCTAATTTGGGTGTAGTGTACAGATCACACCACACGTTTTCCCGGAGATATAATTCCCCACATGCTGCAATGTGATCTTATTTTCATGACTGTATTAGGGCTATATGTGGTCTGAAACAGATCCTTCTTGGGATAAAATCGGACCAAATCAGAGTCTAAACAAAGCCCAATTTTCAACGACTATTTAGCCCAAAAAGCAGTGCCTGTGGACGTCTGGTGCTTGGTGGGATGTTCAGCACATACCACGAATGTCTCCTTCTGTGACATTTTATTTTGTGTCACCCTTTTCCTTGTTATTTAAACTCATTTCCTGCAGGACTCTCAACAAGAAGTGTCTCATTAAGAGGAGACAAACAGGATGAATACAGTCAGGAACACTGCATGGCTTTTGGAGATGCATGTGAATGTAGGCATTGAGGACATCTGGGTGTCTGATGAGCACTTCCTGGCTACAGGGGACCTCTTCCTGTTTCTATCTGTGGCTGAACAAAAATACAGCCATCTGTGGAGGCCCGTGGGCACAGGAAGGCAAAATACACTACAGAGGAGGTTCTTGACATCAAGCGTCCATGAGCAGCAATATACAGAACACATTAAAGCAATTCTTAAAGTAATACACATGACATGTACATATGGGATGTAAAACGTCAATGGGCATCTCATCGCAAGACTGAAGAATGAAGGACATCTGTCAAAATTCTTGGACACTCCTCCCTATTTAAATCTTTTCTTAATTTTAACTGTTTTATACTATTTTAGAGTAATAATGAAGAAATATGTTACACAAACCAAAACTACTTTACATTTTAAATTCTTAGCAGTGTTGACGATAAAACTTTGAAGCGATGTGACAAACTTTCCAGAAGACTTTTACTTTACATAAGGAATGATAGTGACGGGGCGGAGTGACCACCATAGTGAGGTAAGATCAGGTGACACACGTTACAGCCTAGTCAACACTTATACGAATAAAATGGAGTCTTTTCCCATCTGTTTGCCGTTTCCAATAAGTCTAAGTACATTTTTATTTAACCTTTCCAAATATATTTTTTAAAGGAAAAAAAAAAAAGAAACACTGACACGTGATTGTCATGTGACCTCCACAATTCCAATATGGCGGAACTTCTTGTGATGCTGTTTTCTGTACGAGGTATGTTACTTTCATATTTGATGGCTTTCTAGAAGCAATGCTAGGATGTGCAAGATATTAACAAAAATTGCTCAAATGATATAAAGGTCTATGGGCTGGACCCCATGTGCCTAGCATGCTGGGTTTTTTGTCATTTTAGTATTTCATTTTGGAACAGAATACTTTTGTGAAATTGGGCGGCTGTGGCTCAGTGGGTAGAGCGGGTTGTCCACTAATCCACTAACCGTGCGGTTGGTGGTTCGAATCCCGGCCCGGGTGATCCCATGCCGAAGTGTCCTTGGGCAAGACACTGAACCCTAAGTTGCCCCCGATGGCAAGCTAGCACCTTGCATGCAGCTCTACTACCATTGGTGTGTGAGTGTGTCTCATTTGTAAGTCGCTTTGGATAAAAGCGTCTGCTAAATGAATAAATGTAAATGTAAATGTAAATTGACTGAAAATGGCAGAACATTAAATTTCCAACATTAGTTTGAACTTGGCCTAGGCTGAGAGTATGAAAGTGAGATATAAACTACAATTTCATTAAATCACTCCATTTTAATACAAACTACAAGGTATATAAACTGTGAAATTCATACCAATTCGTGTGACTCAATTTATCTAATGTTTCCCAGGTAAAATTAAGATTAAAGGGCAGGTTCAACATTCATACTGTACTGACAAACATTCAAACAAAATCAATTCTTTTTTATTTAATTAAAAAAAAAATAAAATAATAATTTTTAAACCTGAGAAATTGGTAATTTATATTCGAAAACATATGTAAAATAATACCTATGTAAAAGCAACAATTAAAGACTTTTGTTCATTAGTATTTCCTCATTTTTTAAGCACGCAGGGTGCGTTCAATCCCTAGTAAGAACATAAGCAAGCATAATTTAAGTTCTTCTTAACGTGTAATATAATTCTCGAATGTCCCCCTGGGGGATCAATAAAGTATCTATCTATCTATCTATATCACTATAATAATATTTTTGATTTAAGTCCTAAATTTCATTCCCAGTAATTCAAATATAGTTATTATGGCTGTTTTTATTCCAGGAAGATGATTCGAACTGACTGAACACTGAATGACTGTGCAGACATTGATGGACAGATGGACAAAACAGATGGGATCTTTCAATCCCCTTTGTCAGTCCCCACATATGCATTAATACATGGTTGCATTATTGCATGTGCATATCCGACAGCAATGGTTTGAATGGCAGGAAATGAGCCATCATCTCAGTGTCCTTTTGCTTGTGGCATTTCTTGGAGAGCTTCCACATTCCACCACTTTATCCTGATCTGTCTGTCTTAAATAGACAGACTCTGAACACTTCTCCCCAGATCGCCCAGTCTCGTCTGTGTGGATATGACAAATGATACTTGTCACAGCATCGATTCATTTTGAGATTTCCAGAGCTGATCCTCATCAGATGCTTTAGTTATTATAACGGTTTCATGTTCCAGTTTAAATTAGCTAAGCCAGTGTCTGGACTGTGTAATCGCAGACTGTTTGCTTTCCTGCATATCTTCAAACCAACTACATGTTGGAATAAGACAATGCCAAGCGCTTACTCTTGCCCCCAATTGCAGTACTGTCATTTTGCCATCCAAACCAATCTCACCATAATTTTCTCTTGATCTGTCATTTTGTCTGTCTGTCTATCTGTTTCACTAAATATCTGTTAATCTGCAGTCAGACAGAGCATGAATAGAACTTGCTAAGCAATAAAAGCCAATTCATTTGGAGAAGGACTCACATTCAACAATGTTAGACTTAGGGGCGGAGTTAACATTCAGAGCTTTTCTTATATGAGGTTGAATGAAGTCCAACCACAACACCCCTTGATCAAATTTTCCAGACGATCAGACTGGGAATGCAAAGAATGCAAGGTGCAAAAAAAAAAAAAAAAAAGGAAATTTGCTTATGTCAAATTCTGCTCTTCGATGGATTTGCAAACGTTGAGCCAAGAGAAAAACAATAGGATAGATTTTGGTCCAGCCAACGTTAGACATATTCGGACAAGGTTAGTTTCTTTTTGTGACATCTTTAATGACATTTTTACGTTTCCTCGATGATAAACGCTCATGTCCTGATACCAATTAAATTAACACGGATGTGTGTTACAGATGCTTTCAAATACACGGTCGTATAATCAATAAGAAAAAAAAACAAACAAACATAATTAAAGAACTGACACTGATTCATTTAGTTAGAAAATAAATTCATAGTAAATTTTTGTTATTTTTTATTTATTTATTTTTTGTTAGTTTTCTGATTTTTATTTTCTTTACTCTGTAAGTGGGCTCCCAGTGTCGGCAGAATGGAGACAGAAGTTCTATGACCCAATAACTAGTAAATTATTGAGAGATTTTTTATCAACCATTCATCATTTAATGATTTGGGAAGAGATCAATATGGACACGTGCTATATATACGATACGGCAAGTAGCAACAGACATTTTATTTTATTTTTTCCCCCCAAACCGAGAGACAACATCTGCTTGGAACATTACAGAGGTGTCTATACGGATGGGGCTAAAATTATCAGACCGTCAAAAAACGGTAAGTAATTTGGTGTGTAATTTTCTCCGGGGAGGAGGGAGAAAAACACTGATATGTCCAGTCCAGATGGAAATGAAATAACAGAGAAGCACCTGCAAATGATGGAATTATCCCAGTCCCCCATGTAACATCAATCCAGTACGAATCAGGCTATGTCTTGTACCAGCTAGGCAAAAATCCAACCAAATTTAGCATGTCTTCCTGCCTGTCTTATTAACCATGGAGATATATCCATCTCTCCTTTCTAATTGTCCCTATTTGTTCATGTATAATCTATAATGATATAACTCCAGACACTGTGCTTTGTCTGCTAGCCCTCAGCCCTTTTTAAAAGAAGTGAAACAGATCTTGGCTCTGTCCCAAAGTCCAATTTTTTTCTGCTTAAACAACACTTAAATGTTTTTTTTTTTTTTTTCTTTATTACCAAACATGTGCAAGCATTCATTAAGACTATTACTTTTCATGATATGCTTCTGCACATTTGAGAAATGGGACACACTTCAGTACTATTTAGACGGGATAAGATTTCCAGACATGTGTATTTTAAGTAATGTTGCCAGGGGATGTCAGGAGTAATTATGATCGAGTCGCTAAAGGAAGGGTGATTTCTGGGAGGGATGGGAATGTCTTCCTGACAATCACACACACACACATATGTGGTCTGTTGCCGCAAAGTTGGAAGCACACAATTGTCTAGAATGTCTTTGAATGCTGTAGCATTACAGTTTCCCTTCACTGGAACAAAGATTATCAAACCTGTTCCAGCACGACAATGCCACTGTACACAAAACGAGTTCCATTAAGACGGGCTTTGCCAAAGTTGGAGTGGAAGAACTCGACTGTCCTGCACAGAGCCCTGATATGAACCCTACTGAACACCTGTGGGATGAACTTGAACTTTTCCTCACACATCCAGGGTTGGAGGCTCGAGTTTGCATGTTCTCCCGATGCTGCAGGGGTTTCCTCCGGGTACTCAAGTTTCCTCCCCCAGTCCAATTACCTGCATGGTGGGCTGATTGGCGTGTCCAAATTTTCTGTAGTGAGTGAATGTGTATGTGATTTTACCCTGCAATGGATTGGCCAGGGTGTACCCCACTTTGTGCACGATGCTCTATGGGATAGGCTCCAGGTTTGCCGTGGTATATTAGATAAATTGATGGATTTAATATACTTATAAGAATCAATTTGAGTTCTCTGATTTCTTCTTGCCTCCCAAAAACATGGCAGTAGGCGGATTGGTTAAAATAAATTGTCCCTAGGTTAAAATAAATTGTCCCTACATGCGTGTCTAAATAAGTGTTCCGGGGATAGGTTCCGGATTCACTCTGACCAGGATAAAGTACTTGCTGAAATTGAGTGAGAAAAGAATCAAGAAGATCCCATGATGGCATCTTTGTATGATTATGCACAAGCTGGATGGTTTGTGTATCTCCTATCCACCTAACATCCACATACATGCCATAAGCTCATCTTTTCATGCGGACACCTGTTTTTATAGGTTTGAGATCAGTGTTAGGGAAGAGGTAGATTATGTCAATCATCAGACTGTTAAAAGAAGGGGTGGGTTTGAGAATGTGGGGGATTCCACATTTCCTTTTAAATACAGTCTGATGTCTTTATATGAAAGGGCAAAAAGGAAAAGTAAAAACTTCCTAAATGACAGTCTGGAATTGTGGACAACGATGTTATTAACATGAACTCTCTCTCTCTCTCTCTCTCTGTCTGTCTGTCTCTCTCTCTCTCTCTCTCTCTCTCTCTCTCTCTCTCACACACACACACACACACGCACACACATCCATTCCACTTATAATGAATTTGTAAAATACAAAAGAACATGAGCTTGGTGAATAATCACTTAACCTTTAATGGTTCTGTTGTGGTTTAGTGGTTCTTTGGTAAATCCAGCCTTAGTGAAATATAAAGTATGAATCTAACATTGGCTGTACAATACCTACCCTTACTTTAATTTAATCCAAATCCTCGTCCAGGGTCTCGAAACCAAAATGACCAAAATTCTGGCAGGGCACAAGGTGCTGAACAAGACGGATGTGTCTCTACTGAAACATCTGTTACATTTTCAGAAACCAATGAATCACATCGATCGTGCATCACCACCACACTATTGGCTCACCCACTGGGAAATTCCTACCTTTTCAGGGGAAACGGCATGGCGAATTAGATTAATTGAAAGCCATTCATCTGTACCTCCTTTTCTCTACTTCGTGACAAGCCTGCTTTTTATGTGAAGCAGCCAACAAACTCTGAGCTCACTGATCAGAGGAAGTCCACCCTTGATTACTGCCATGATTAAACTCTCTACCGTCACACTGGACTGAACTGCAGTTCAGTCCAACCACAGAGGATTTAACAGGGACAAAAGGCATGATGTGTACACAGTGATTGCCTAATGATTAAGCAAGGAATTATGCTGGTGTAGATTCCGATTTACAATTTCAAAATAAGTCTGAAAAAGCTTTGAATGTCAGGAATTCATCATTGCTATTAGTTGTATTGTTTTTGGGATTCGAACCTTTAAGCACAGTTACATTTACATTTACATTTATTTATTTTGCAGACGCTTTTATCCAAAGCGACTTACAAATGAGAGCACACTCACACACCAATGGTAGCAGAGCTGCCATGCAAGGTGCTAGCTTGCCATTGGGGGCAAGTTAGGGTTTAGTGTCTTGCCCAAGGACACTTCGGCATGGGATCACCCGGGCCGGGATTCGAACCACGAACCCTACGATTAGTGGATTAGTGGACAACCCGCTCTACCGACTGAGCCACAGCCGCCAGTTATGACCTTGCCCTTCTTTGAATCATAACAAGCAAGCGAAATGTGGTTGGATTTCATTAATCTTAGTATACAAATGAAATCATATAAAGGAATTGCTATAATCTGTCAAGTGTAAGACCATGTTACTGATATTACTGACTATTATTGACTATACCACTCGGAACATTACTAGCACCTCTGCAAACTACTCGAAAGGTTATCTTAAACCCCGAGTTTACTAAAATGTCATCTTTTGATGCTAATATTTAGCGGATTATTGATTACAGTCAGTGTTTGGCTTTGCAGTTTCCTGTAATTGTGCATTTCTTCTCAGCGATTAACAGACTGCTAATTAAGACCTGTTTAATAATAGACTCAGTTGATTGATTAACTAATGGCTATGGGCTGCCAACAGAGTTAACATGCCAGCAGGGTTGACACACTTCAAATGAGAATGAGAATGAAAATGAATGGCCTCTAGGTAGCCATGTTTCATTACCATCAGTCAAACTGCCCAGCACTCACTTTGTCATCATTCTCTATACGTTTTGTATCTTTTTTGCGTCCAACCCACGCATTCCTGTCTTCCGTTTGTTGACAGCCATGTTCAATCGCTCTGAGCCCCAGATTAAAAAGCTGATGTATGTGGTTACATACATGCTTTGTTCTTGCTCTTTGGTCCAGTCTCCTGCATGGTGTTTTAAAGGGGCCCATACAGAGGAGATCAATCATGGCTGTCGTTGCCTCCTGAGCCCCCTTTCCTTTGGTTACCACACACATCTGCTTAAAACGCACCGTGAAATTGTGTGGCTCCTTCTCCACCAGGCCCATCTGCCTTCAAAAACTCACACCTTTACCCCCTGTGGCCTGCACTGATTCTGGAGATGTGGAGGTTCTCCAACATAACCCTTCAAGAGACACTTATGACTGCCAGACATAAAATCAACATTTATATTTACTCAAGTCAACTTCACTCATGTTCTCAGTGGGTCATTTTTCTATTAGTGGAGGAATTGTATTCATTTTTCCAACATGAATCACTATTTCATTGGCTCAATTTCACCAATGATGGAATATGGAATGTCATTTTTGCTCATTCATTGCTCCATCCTGAATAGAGTTACTGGGAATGCAAGAACACTGAGGAAGGAACACCCCCCGAATGGAACACCAATCCATTGCAGGGCACCAGGCAGACTTATTTGCACCTAGGGGCAATTTAGAGTAGTCGCTCCACCTGACAGGATGTTTTTGGGAGGTGGAAAGAAACTGGAGAAGCCACATGGAGAACCATCATTGACACTTGGAGAACATGTGAAATGACACACAAATAGTAACCCGAGCTTGGGATCAAACCAGAAACCCTGGAGCTTTGTGATGTGGAATTAGGTTTACAGGAAGAAGTATATTTCTGATCACGATCAACACCAGGAAACAGGATCCATGTGATCCATTAGATGTGATCTATCCTAAAGTGGGCTCACTAGTCGGCACTTAAAACACAAAGGATCTTTTACAAGCATTGCTTTCCTGATCCAATTACATCAGCACTTTTAGTATATTTAACCTATTACTGCGTGGTGTCACCATACTATTTTCCTGTGTAACCGGAATAAAACCCTCCAAAGTGTTTACCATCCAGAGTGAGAACTTTGAAGGGATGAAGGCTGTAGGGGACCAAAAAACTGTTCCTAGGAATGCATTTCTGCGTCATCTTTCCAGGCCAATTAAGGAGGCGCCATCGTCACACAGTTGTGTACGCAGCCGATGTCTAAGATATACAGCGAGGGAAATAAGCATTGGATGCGTCAACATTTTTTTCCAGTAAACATCTTTCCAATGAGGTTATTCACATGAAATTTTCACCAGACATCAGTATTAACTCAAGAAATCTGGAAATATAAAGAATTCACAACATTAAAGTCCATAAATAAAGTGATGTGGAATAAAGTGGAATGACACAGGAAAAATGTATTGAACACACTAAGAAAAAGCAGTTCTCCAAGGAAATGGAAGGCAAGGAACCGGCTGAAATCCATAAGTAATTATACCTCCTATCTGTACAAATTAATATCAGCTGGGTTTGTAAATTGATGGACAATAAAAAAAGGCTTTTCATTACCAAGGTGTCACACAAGAAACATCTCATGATGGGTAAAACCAAAGAGCTCTTCCAAGACCTTCGCAACCTTATTGTTAAACATATTGATGGAATTCAATATAGACGTATTTCAAAACTTCTGAATCCTCCAGTAAGCACCATTGGAGCCATTATCCACAAGTGGAAGCAACATCACACTGTCATCAACCGGTCACGCACAAGAGCTCCTCGCAAGATGACCAGGGAGTCAGAAGAATAGTCAGAAGAGTCAAGGACCGCTCGGAAAGAGCTCCAGAAACACTTGGAGGCAGCAGGTGCCATCATCACTGAGAAAACAATAGGTAATGCACTCCACTGCTCACGCTCACCACACAAGACTCCGTTACTAAAGAAAAGGCATGTCGAAGCTTGTTTAAGGTTTGATACAACTCATTTGGACAAGCCTATGAAATACTGGGAGAGTGTAGTCTGGTCAGACGAGAGCAAGATTGAACTTCTGGTTGTCATACTACACACCATATTTGGAGAAGAAATGGCACTGATATCACCCTAAAAACACTACACCAACAGTGAAGTTTGGAGGTGAAGCATCATGGTGTGGGGCCGTCTTTCATCACATGGTACTGACAGACTTAATATAATTGAAGAAATGATGAATGGAGGCCTTTATTGGGAGATTCTTGAGAAGAATCTGCTGCCATCCACCAGGATGATGAAGATGAGACGTGGGTGGAGCTTCCAGCAGGACAATGATCCAAAGCACACAGCAAAGGAAGCTCTCAATTGGTTTCAGAGAGAAAAAAAAAAGGTGTTAGAATGGCCAAATAAATCACATGACTCTAATCCAATTGAACAAGATTTAAAGACAATATGTTTACAAGAACGGGCCAAAAATGACACCTGAATACTGCGACCCATTAATTTCTTCATACAGGAAGTGTCTTGAAGCTGTCATTACAAATCACATGACTCTAATCCTATTGAACAAGATTTAAAGACAATATGTTTAGAAGAACGGGCCAAAAATGACACCTGAATACTGCGACCCATTAATTTCTTCATACAGGAAGTGTCTTGAAGCTGTCATTACAAACAAATACTTCTCCACTAAGAATTAAATAGATTTCAGTTAGCGTGTTCAAGACTTTTCCCTCGTGTCATTCCACTTTATTACACATAACTTCATTTATGGATTTTAATGTTTGATTTCTTTATATGTATGGATATCTTGAGTTTATACTGATGTCTGGTGAACATTTCATGTCAATAGCTTCATTGGAAATATATTTACTAAAAAAACTAAATTGACGCCTTCATTACTTTTTTCCTATAATACTGTATTGGGGGAAAAAAGTTTTTATTTTTTTTTTACATTTTTTTTTTTTACAATTGTATTGCTGTAAATTTCAAACAGATGATTTTGATCAAATGAAATAATCAGACATGCATGGTAGGCTGATTGGCGTGTCTAAAGTGTCCGTAGTGTATGAATGTGTGTGAGTGTGTATGTGATTGTGCCCTGCGATGGACTGGCACCCTGTCCGGGGTGTACCCCGCCTTGTGCCCGATGCTCCCTGGGATAGGCTCCAGGTTCCCCGTGACCCTGAAAAGGAGTAAGCGGTTGAAGATGGATGGATGGATGGATGGATGGATGAAATAATCAGTGCTGAGTAGTGAACAGAAGAACGTAGTCTAAGTACGCTTGATTTGTTGCACCTTAACCTTACAAGCGTAATTCATCACAGACAAGTTTACTTTTCAGCCAAGGTGGCTACTGTGGAATTTTTCAGGTTGTATATCTTGGCTAGCAGAAGGACGCTTCAGTCCTGCAAACACGTGTCAGCGGTTTGTTTTGAACTCCGTTAGCGTTCTCTCTTCCATCACATCAATTCCAGACATCTTAATGTTTACAGTGAAAAGCTCAGCAGTATTCATCTCGGTGATTAAACATTGATTTGACTATTTCCTTGATTTATTTCATAGACATTCTTGTGTGGAGTCCAATATGTGACAAGCGTGGTATTTCCTTTCTCTAGCTTAAATACGTATGGGTGTGTATCTTTACATTTCACACCACAATGCCCAGGCTATGACCACGACCTAGGAAAAAGGAAACCATACCCAGGGGCTATGTTGGTCCAAATCGATAATGCTGAACTGGGTTAAACTGTGGTATCCTAGCAGGATTTATAGAAACTTACAAGTTTCAGTGCTTTTGCTTTCTTAAGACAAATATGAGCCAAGGGAACACCACCACTTCGTGGTTAGCACGTTCGCCTCACACCTTCAGGGTCCAGGCTTTGAGTCCCACCAGGGCCGTGTGTGTGGAGTTTGCATGTTCTCCCTATGCGTCGGGGGTTTCCTCCGGGTACTCTGGTCTCCTCCCCCAGTCCAAAGACATGCATGGTAGGCTGATTGGCATGTCCAACGTGTTCGTAGTGTATGAATGGGTGTGTGAGTGTGTATGTGATTGTGCCCTGAGATGAACTGGCACTCTGTACAGGGTGTACCCCGTCTTGTGCCCGATGCTCCCTGGGATAGGCTCCAGGTTCCCCGTGACCCTGAAAAAGGAGTAAGCGGTGGAGGGTGGATGGATGGATGGATGGAACACCTCCCATGGAACCACAGACCATGGTAATGAGTGAAGTGAGAAGGGAAAGCTAAAGGAAAGACAGAATGAGCTACGAGAAGTACTCTGAAGAGTAAGAGGTGGATGAGTGGAGGAAGGGTGGTATAAATGAAACAATTCCCTCCACATGTCAAATCAGATTGGAACATTCTTGCCATTTCACACCACCCAGGATACACACTCTGGTGCAGAGAGTTAATCAGAGGTGGCTGCTTTGCTCACACACCCTAAAGCGAAATGGCTATTGAATTCTCTCCTCTCATGCTCTTCAAGCATCACTCACTTTTTAAGAATTGGAGGTGTTGATATTTTTCAGGCTTAAATGGTCTGTGTTTGAGCTGGAATTGGAGAACCTCAGTAGGTCGTGTGGGCCGTTCGGAGCCTCAGGCGAGCACTTTCGAAACATATTTGAGGTTCTAAGCTTGGACCGACCTCTGACTCGCTTTTCACAAGGTTGGGTGTGTGTGAATTTATGTCTGCAAGTCTTGTATTTTACAGTATAATACAGAGGAGAGTTATGAGTTGAGGTGATTGTCTATATGGAGAATGTACTGTGTAGGGGTTGCTTTAAACGAGCATGATTTTGTTGAATTTTATTCATTTATAGAACCGTAACCACTCGCCCTAATCTTAAAGTAATGCAATTTTAAACAATTTAACTTTTTGCGCCAAATGTAGTCAAGCATTTAAGACATGTTTGGTTTCTGATGTATGATTCGTTCTTGCATTGGTACTATCAAGAAATGGAACTCCTCCCAGAAACCTTTCTTTGAATATCTGCCTCAAATAATATCCAGTTCTGCATGTTCCAAGTATTTTTTTTCTCATATGAAGCAGCAATTTGACAACAATGAATTTTTTTTTTAAATTAAGTACAGGACTGCATGTCATATTTCATCCATTTAACGTTGTGGAATGTCCCTGAAACAAGTATAGTCTCAGCTATAAATCATAGCCGTTTTCTCACCAGCCTCTCTTTATTTCTCTCTTGAAGTTAATAAGACACACACACAAAAAAAGCCATGTTACAGAAAACCTTCTCGGCTCTTAAAAAACAGTTTCTTTTATTTTTGCAACTAGCTTCTGTTCTTCTTTATGTCACACTTTATATATTTTATTCCATTTCAATTAAGAATGCCCATTGTATATCCATACAAAAGCACTGACACACACACACACACACACACACACCTAAATCATTTCATACCTCGAAACTGTACATCTGAATAGCCGAGACAGGCAATTCTTCATGTCTTTTCCACACTTATTGTCTTTAAAAGAAACATCCGTTTCTCATTTCGCTCTCCTCCTCAGTTGCACTCCACAGTCCTCGACACATTTTGTCACCTTTCATGTAATCTCATGACCTCTGCTTCCCACTTGAGCGGATACTAAACGCTCCATACGGTCCCCAAGAGAGCAGTAAAGCCTTTAAAGGCACGTTGATTCTCTCCAGATGAGACACTCGACTGTGAGGGGACAAGGAGCAGGAGTGCATGAGGCTCAGGAGTATCATTGTGCAGACTGTCAGTGGGGAAAAACCTGCCGAGTCCTGCACTGTAAACTGACGACAAATGAAGTGGAGTGTTACATGTCCCACTCAACGTCCCAGTCCTCACAAATCATCCAACTGTGTTCTCCTGCTGGAGACATCCATCCATCCATCCATCCAGCCATCCATCCATCCAGCCATCCATCCATCCAGCCATCCATCCATCTCTCTGTCTGTCTGTCCATCCATATCTATCTATCTATCTATCTATCTATCTATCTATCTATCTATCTATCTATCTATCTATCTATCTATGTCCATCCCTTTCTTTCTTTCTTTCTTTCTTTCTTTCTTTCTTTCTTTCTACATTTCTTTCTTTCTTTCTTTCTTTCTTTCTTTCTATCTATCTACATCTATCTATCTATCTATCTATCTATCTATCTGTCAATCCATTTATTTCTATCTATCTATCTATCTATCTATCTATCTATCTATCTATCTATCTATCTATCTATCTATCTATCTATCTATCTATCTATCTATAGATGTGT
>JAFFST010047032.1:41820-57499 GCA_022414735.1 Noturus placidus | reverse complement strand
TGATTCTTCACAAAAAATTACAGTTTTATATCTTTATGTTTGAGGCCTGAAACATGGCAAAAGGTCGAACAGTTCAAGTGGGCCGAATACTTTCGCAAGGCACTGTATGTATATAAATTTTTTTCTTCATGGAATTGATCCTAATTTTCCACAAGTAAATTGGGTTATAAGTGTAGATTAAGGCGGGGCCTCTTACAGCGGAATTTTAGAAAGTAATCTTGATTTGGAAAATAATTCTCTTTTTATTTATTTATTTTTCTTCTTCACTCTTTGGGGACTTTAAATGCTAAAACTTTAAAGAAGCATATTGGAATTCGGGGAAATGAAAAATCTTCACTATAGGACGGTTATTCCATGTCCATGTAAAGTTTGATGTCTCTGTAATAATAATAATGGTAAGAATAATAATAAAAAAACTTTACAGGAATTCATGACGAGCGGTGAATGCTGGGAAATCGGACTTTTCCCATCTTTGTGCTCACCTGAGAGCGTCTTTCTGCAGCAGAGATGTTATGAGAGACGTTCAAGCTGTTATCTGCTAAACAGCAAAGAGAAACGAGACACAAACACAGCTCGAGAGCGAGACTTCAAATCGAGATCTCGGGTTAATCTACAGATCTGTGTGTAAATGATGGGAATCTCCACAGTGTGCCTCTTCTCCTTCTCCACTGATGCTCCGCTTGTTTGGATTATACAGTGCTGCGGCGGCTCTTTGTAGATGTTTTGGTTTTGGTAGCCATTACTTCAGAGTGATACAGATTAGAGGTGAGAGACAACAATTGTCTTTGTAGCTCAAAGTGTTTTAGTTCTCTGGAGACGCTTTCTGATCGTGTGGACAGGACCATGTGGGCTGTGCATCTGAACAAAAAGCAAACATGAAGCACTTACAACCCTGTAGGTAAAGGGAATGACACTCTCATCTGTCCACCCTTCCTTTATTCATTCCTTTCTCCCTCCTTTTATTCTTCTTCTTTTACACCCCATCCTCCCTCCCTTGATTCTTTTCCCTACCCTCAATATTCCTTAATTTCTTCATTTCCCTCCTTTCTTCTTCCCTTGCTCTATCCCACCCTTCCTTCCTTAGTACATTCTTCCCTTCCTTTACCAATTTCCTCGTCAATGCTCCTCTTTCTAATTACATTCTTCTCTTCCTTTAACCATTTCCTTTTCCATTCTTCCCTTTCTAATTACATTCTTCCTTCCTTCCTTGCTTCCTTCCTACGTTATTACATTCTTCCCTTCCTTTATCCCTCTCCTTCCTTTCCTCTTTTATTCTTTCCTTTCTAATTACATTCTTCCCTTCTTTTAACCATTTCCTTTTCCATTCTTCCCTTTCTAATTACATTCTTCCCTTCTTTCCTTCATTCCTTTTTTATTCCCTTTGCTCCTTCTATATTTCTTACCATTTGTTCCCCCCTTTCTTCCCTCCTTCTTTTCTTCATTTATGTTTCCTTCCCTCTCTCCCTCCCATCTTGTTTCTACATTCTTCCTTCCTTTCCTTTTCTTCCTTCATCTCCTGTCATTCCTCCTATTTCTCTTTATTTCTCTTTCCTATCTCCACCTTTCTTTCTTTCTTTCTTTCTTTCTTTCTTTCTTTCTTTCTTTCTTTCTTTCTACTACACACTTACCTTCCTTTCTCACACACCACCATACTCTTATTTTTTTTTTTAACTGGTCCGATCTTTTTGTTTATATCCACAGAGCACTCAGGACAGGATGATTTTCTAATGACTAAACATATTATTCCAGTGTTTATTGGATAAACATACCATTTACAGTTCTGCCATTTTTTTTAGGGGAAAATGTTCTTCATGGGTCCCTGAATGATGATGAAAGTGTTTATGTAAGCAGATTGAGAGTCTGGTGCTGGTTCTGCGTCGGTTCCAAAGCAAACTCTCTCCTGAAATCAAAATTTATAATGATGCCTTTTACAGAGT
The DNA here is from genome assembly GCA_022414735.1 of Noturus placidus. Taxonomy (NCBI): domain Eukaryota; kingdom Metazoa; phylum Chordata; class Actinopteri; order Siluriformes; family Ictaluridae; genus Noturus; species Noturus placidus. The sequence goes on along the minus strand of JAFFST010047032.1, from coordinate 55,562 downwards.
GGAGCAGAAGATATTCACATGAGCATCATGCCATATATTTTTTTATGATTAACTGTCCTTCCTGCGTGAATTCATCAGGCAATATACACTGAGATGTCAGTTCATTAGTGAACAAGTTGATATAGCCCAGTGTATAGTCTGATTTATTATTCGATTAGATTCCGTTATGCATCATGGAACTTTCTCTTTGTCTAACATTTTACTCACACTACTAATCTTTTAACAACCAAATATTTTATTGAGGTTATGATTAAGTGTATTGAGTATTCTTGTGTAGACACAAGATTCCCCAAACCCCAAAGTCTTTACAAATAAACTTAACCTGACATGTTATTCTTTTATAAATCAACTGACATCAAATACTAAGCAAAAAAAAAAAAAAACTATGAGAGTAACCATATATATTCGGTCAAATCAAGCCAAGACAACCTTTATTTGTAGAGCAAATAAGCAGTAATAAAGTATGTGTAAAGTATAGGGTGTACTTACTTTGGGATTAGGGTTAGTTGCACTTTATTTGTTTTGGTTCATTTGCTGTTTGGTTTGGTTTCACACTGCAGATAATTAAATGAAGCCCAAAGAAAATAATAATAATAATAATAATAATAATAAAAAAACATTGAGTGGTATGTAGGGCTGAAAACATTCTGCAGTGTGTGTGTGTGTGTGTGTCTGGCAAAAACTTTTGCCAAGTCCATGTAGAGATAACAAAAATTTCACAAATCATAGAAACCACTAAAGTTAACGATCGGTTAATTAACGGCGGTCAATTAATGATCAGATCATTATGAGTAACTAGTTCAACACATTTTGTGTTTCCTGTCCACTGCTCATTTTCTCTTTGTGAGAAATTTGGGCCAAATTTTCAGAACACGAAGCGTTTCTGTAGCTCTGTCCTTCAGCTGCAGTTTGCGCCTCGTGGTTCGGTTTAAAAGCTCACATCTACAAAAAAAAAGAAAAATAAATCCTGCCTGCATCCCAAAATACAGCATGTTCACAGGGTCATGTCATGGAGCTGGTGTAGAGTTGACGCTCTTTCTTACTGCCTTTTAACCAAGAGTTTACGTGGAAGCATTTGCTGTTGGACCGGTTGTTTTGGTGACTGTCACATTGTGATTGGTGTGTTCTCACCTGCCTAAAGACTCTCACAGACGAGGAAAACCCCACAAGGGTTTGATTAAACACTGCAAAGTATCATTTAGCTAAAGTCAATGGGAAAATACCCCACAGTGATGGTAATATAAGACTGTGTGTGTGCGTGTGTGCTGTGCTTTGATATCTTGGTGGGGACCAAATGCCCTGTCAAGGACAGAAATATCTGACAGTTATGTCCTTGCCGAGACAGCTGACTGGTCCCCGTTAGAAAAGCTGCATATTTTTCTTCTTCTTCTTATATTTATATTGGAAAAATGAAAAGGTTTCTTTTTGGTTATTGTAGTTAAGGTTAGGAAAAGCTTCAGCTGAATAATTATGATAATGGAAGGTCCTCGGAAGGCTAGTAAAACATGTTTTTGTGTGTGTGTGTGTGTGTGTGTGAGGAGGGAACCAGATAGTCACACTGGTCTCTCTGGATTTATCATTTGTCCCCCTCTATGAAAGGCTGATTGTATGGAATGTAGATGATTAATGTTAGGAGACTAAAACGGTGGATGAGCAGACAGTGACTAAAGCATGAGGCCCTTCTCTAACACACACACACACACACACACACACACACACACACCAGCTGGAGTTCAACTGTAATGCTGAATTCCGGCCATTATAGCTTTCCTGAAGGAGGAATAAAGCTGAGTCACAGAGGATACATCTCACACCTTCAAACACTAACACAATCCAAGTCTCACTCTGTAAGGAGCACAGTGTTGATTTGAGATCAGATTAATAGGCCCTGGAGTAAGAGCGTTTGATATCTGCTGATGTGATCCTCTCTGAGTGATCACAAATGATGACCAAATAAATAAATAAAATAAATGTGGGTTTAAATAAATAAAACATGACCAACAGGACACTGAAGGTGCATATGCTCAAACTTGGCCTAGTCATGGAGAGATCCACATGGACATCTGGATCTGATTGGAATTGGATGGTGTGAATCTGATGGTGTGGTCAAGCTTGAATGGCAGAGAAAAAGGACCTCTTGTTATTAAAGATGGTCACAATCTGCTTTGCAAAGCTCATGGATTCACTTGTTCAGTGAGGTCTGATCAAAAGGTTATGACTTCGATTTCCTTTTAAAGTCAGCAATATAGAGGCGTTGATGTGTGTACTAGTGAGTAGGGCTCTTCCAGGAAGTAGCAATTCCTCCAAACTTTGCTTTGGTTGAACATGGATACATCTCTTTCCTCTTGTCTTTAAAGAAGAGCTGGCTCAGTCGGTAGAGCGGGTTGTCCACTAATGCCCTAATCGTGGGGTTGGTGGTTCGAATCCCGGCCCGGGTGATCCCATGCCGAAGTGTCCTTGGGCAACACACTGAACCCTAAGTTGCCCCCGATGGCAAGCTAGCACCTTGCATGGCAGCTCTGCTACCATTGGTGTGTGAGTGTGCTCTCAATTGTAAGTCGCTTTGGATAAAAGCGTCTGCTAAATGAATAAATGTAAATGTAATGTAATGTAAAGAGCTGTGTGTGCGAAGAGTTGTGTTAAAAATGATAATAGTAATAGCATAAGAATTTTCATTTGCTGAGAATCAAGTTGAAAATGGGTCATCAGATTGATCTTTGACATCATTTGATTCACGATTAACCAACTGCATAAATATCCAATGGAGCTGAAATGAAAGAGAGGATGACTGGTTTTAAAAATATGATGGCAGAACAGCAGGAAAATATCAGTTTTCCTTCTAAAAGTAGCAGCCACTACTACTACTACTACTACTACTACCACCACTACTACTACTACTACTACTACCACTACTACTACCACCACCACTACTACTACTACCACCACCACCACTACTACTACTACTACTACTACTACTACCACTACTACTACTACTAATAATAATAATAATAATAATAATAATAATAAAAGCTTTAAGCAGCATTTTTGGGGCCAAGCATCCAGACCCTTTGAGATGCACATTCACAGACACGCTATTGTTGCATAAGCAATCACAGGAAAGAAGATATATAACTATAGACAAAAGTATTCAAGAATGAATTGTAGTTTCACACACTTGCCAGTCCATTATGGGAGAACAGTTTTGAATATCAGAGTTCCTTTGATAACTTTTGTTTAGACATGTTTCCAGATGATGTGAGCCAAATTTGGAGAAGATTGGACAAAATCTGACGGTGGAGGGGCAGAAATGGCAGTTAGATGTAAGCATTTTTTGCATGTTATTGTTACTGTTGAAGAGTATGTGGAACTGGCACAATTTGTTGAATGATCTCAGGGTATGGTTCTGAAAATGTTTACTACGTTTTGTGTCAGTGCACAAAGTCATTGCTCAGATACAGCCTCACTTCCTGTTTGGTTTCTTCAATGTCAAATTTGTTGGCCCATTATGGACAAACGTTTTTTTTTTTTTTTTTTTTTTTGCAAACAAAATCCAAGATGGCAGAAAATGTAATTAGGTGGAAATTGATGTCATAGGGTGTGTTGAACCCTTTTGAAAATGGTTCAAAAGTTATTATCATAAACATACTTCCAAATTAGGCTCAAATTTGACCCGATGGTGGCACAACAGCAGTGGCAGCACTTGGCCCAACTTTGGTCAGAGTATTCCTTAGACCCTCCCAAATCAGTGTGCCAAATTTCACAACTTTTTACCAGACAGATCTATGGGGTGCCATCGACAACCCAGCCAGAAAATGAAGAATAAGAACTTGTAGAATAACAAAAGGGTGCCTATACACCTTCGGTGCTTGGCCCCCTAACAATAATAATAATAATAATAATAATAATGTCTATGAGGAGTTATACCGTGTCCATGTGGGTTTCCTCTGAACCTTTATAGATTATCATCCATCCATCCATCCATCCTCTACCGCTTACTCCTTTATCAGGGTCACATGGAACCTGGAGTCTATCCCAGGAAGCATCGGGCACAAGGTGGGGTACACCCTGGACAGTGTGCCAGTCCATCGCAGGGATAGATTATCATACATTTACTTATTTATTTGCTTTCATTAAGGTAATATTTTACCAGGATACCGTAGATGGATAGAGAATGTTATATTTGTGCTTGAATTACTTCAACTCAGATTTGACATCTTTAGACCTCTCTGTGGATACTTTCTGATGTTCTAGTCTCCGTCGTGAGCAGAGATGAAGCATCTTTCATTCCCTCTCATTGTTTTCTCAGGTTTTCTTCCTAATTCTGCCATCTAAACCAATGTGAGTCACCAGATTCTCAGTATTCATCAAATTCCACATAACCGTCCCATTGTCCCTCTGTCCTATGTGTTCAATGCTATTTTTACAAAGCATTAGTGAGCAAATTCCTTTGCAAACACCAGACATCACATTCGGAGTTATAATTATAGTCGCACTGCTTTTTGCAGGGAGAAAAGTTCTCTCAGAACTCATATCCTATGAAGTCCGCCTGCAATATAAAGTTATATATAAATCTGATGAAGAATCCAGGAACACCAGTAACACTGTGTCCTCGATTACTAGTAGGTGATGTGAGCATAGTATAAAAGGCTTATAGAAACACAGGACGTTTCAGGAAAACATTCGTTTTTACTTTAAGAAAAATGCACAGTATCTCCTTTATTTTCAGCATAAAGATGGATTCATGTTGTTTTCTCAAAATCGGTCTGTTTCTATGGAAACAAGGATTATTTTGTCGTTTCTCTTTTCCTCTAGTTAAGTTAGGCTATTAATTCAGAAACAGTCATTAATTATGTAGTGAACTTTACTAGGCCTCACAAATTGCTTCTATTTTTATTTATAACTTATTTAATGTATTTTTATCGCAATGCATTCTAACATTAATGAGGCCAGCTAGCATTTTATGCTGCCACAGACTGATTAAATGTTAGCAGAATGACAATCACATTTTAAAGAAACAATATCATAATTTCATCACGTTTATTAATTTTTTTTTCATTTAGTTTAATTAATTGCTCAAATTGATATTTCCTCTATTTTACATTTGTCCTCTTGGCTGCTTTGCTATTTAATTGACAAATGAACACGTCAATTAATATGCAACGTGATATGGGTCATATATGTATATATTTTGTATATGTATGCATTTTTTTATGCAGGAGTTTGGGGAAACTGTAAAATGTCATGGTCATATTCTTTCATTCTTTTTTTTTTTTTTTGTACTGCTGACAGTAAAAGAAAACACTTTGCCTTTGTAGACTGATTCAATCCATAGTGTGAGTTGAAAATGAGCTAGAAATCGTCATTTTCTATGTGAAGCAGACAGTTTCTTTCTGTATAGCTTTGATCAAAGCAAAATGGTCAAATACACGAATTAGCACCAGACAGCATTTCCTGATTAAACTTTGATGTCACAGTTCAAAGCATGTGCTAATGTGATTTAACAGACAACCGACTACACTGAATCTACTCTCATAGCCATTTGTGGGGTGATGGTGCACAGAACACCAAACACACACACCATCAAAATAAACTCGTCTTTAAGTTAAGAGAATGGTGCGTGCGTGTGTGTGTGCGTGCGTGTGTGCGTGCGTGTGTGCGTGTGTGTGTGTGTGTGTGTGTGTGTGTGAAGAAGCCTCTACGATCCTTGAAAAAAGAGGATTCATCTTTGTAAAGATGATTCTCTATCTTTGAAGAAGAGAAAAGGAAACAAGTAAAACTGAGCTATTGAAGTTTCAGAGGCCTATTTCACAAAGCGAGTTGAACAAGCTCAGAACTGCAGAGTAAGTTTTGAGTTGACAAAACCAAACAAATCCAACCCGGGTTAATTAAGGTGAACAGGTTTAATGCACACTGGTTATCAACTTTCTCAGGCAACCCAGGCTTTAAGCCTCATTCAAGTTTTCCTTATGCGCGTGCACATAAAAGCGAGACGCTAATAGTGAGACTTTAACAGCTAATAGCGTTCAACGTGGAAAAAGCAGGTGAGTATACTTCCAGTCGAAGAGCAAGGAATTATAGTGCGGAAATACAAGGCATGTAAACTCATAGTAACTGCTAAAAGCTCGGGAACACTGCCGATTGTGTAAATGTGTAAATTTACTTTTATTAACTCGCAGTGAGGATTAACGGATTGAAAGCTTATAACCCTGTAACTCATGTAATTTGGGTTAAAATAAATGACATTTTTAAAAATTAAATATGAATTAAATAAATATCAATGTGTGAAAATATATACAGACAGGAATAATGCCACTGCATGAGATGTAGCACTTGCGAAGAACCTGTGTTAATGTTCCCCTCAAGAGATCAGAGATAAACTATTCCATCTGCCGACAATCCATATCTTTCTTACAGATGATCATTGGGAAAATTGTGTCTGTCCCTGAAAATGATTTTCCTTTGAAGTGCCCTTCTTATTATTTGCACTACGAGCTTCACAGGATTCTCCACAAATAGTGAAGCCTTCACTACATACACTAAAGGGTTAACTTTGATATCACTTTGCTCAAAGCTGATTGGTCCAAGTTGTGTTTGAGTTCTCTTATGCAGAATAAAACCTGCTCCAGTTCAGGCTAGCCATGTAGTGTAACGTGGCGATGAAACGTGCTAAAAACCAGTCCCCTTTGTTGAGACCTAAAAACATTGTTTACTCAAACTAAACGCAAACTGACCTGGGTACTGGCTAAGAAGTAATGGAAATCTGTCTCACTAAAAATCCTGAAACTGCAATGTGGATGAGGACACACCTTTCAACTTCTATTTCAACTTATATTACAAAATTGTCTATTTAGAAAATAAGTTAGCACCTTGCATAGCAGCTCTGCTACCATTGGTGTGTGTGTGTGTGTGTGTGTGTGTGTGAGTGTGAATGGGTGAATGAGACACAGTGTAAAGCGCTTTGGATAAAAGCGCTATATAAGTGTGCAATTTTACCATTTAGCTTAGATACCAATCATGTTTTGGCTAGAAGTGACCAATCAGGCTGCAAGTCGGGGTGCAAGAGTGAAACAAACAAACAAAAAAAACACATAGACGCCATTGTGCCAATTACAGTTAAGGCAGATAATCTCTTTATCACTGCAACATTTCTACTGATAATCAAGAGTAAGTAAGTGTTTTATTTTTTTTACTGTGTTGTTGAATGAATTAAAATTGGCAATTTTGTCCCAACTAGAACATAAGGTTTAAGGTCTAAAATGACCTGTGAGGATACAACTCCTATTTACGTGATCATCTGCATTACACTCTACCTACATCGGCATTAAAAACTGTGGAAATGGCATGTGTGTGTGAGCTGAGTATCACTAGTTCATCGGATGGACAGCTAAGACGGTTCGGTTTTGTGGCGTGTAGGCGCCTTTGTGCCAAACTGGATATTATATGTCCCGCATCCGCAAAAAATCATGGTCATAAAAATGAACCAGTGTCTATTCTTCTCGTTCCAGTCTTCTCTGGTCTTTCCATTCAGACATTAATGGCAAGAGAATCTGAACAATGGAAATGGAATGTGGTGAATTACAAAAGTGGAAATATGGAATTCCTCACTGTGTTGGATTGAATCATGCTCCTCGCTATGAAGGTCCCAAAGACAGTGAATTCTCCTGCCTCATGCCCAGTGTTCCCAGTATAGACTCTGGATTCGCTGCGAGCCTGACAGGATAAAGCAGTTACTGAAAAAATAAGGATGAATGGCTACATGTTATTTTCATTGTCTTTAATATCTCTTGTGTCAAATGGGACACATATTTATATATGTTCCTAAAACAATGTTATAGAATGTTTAACTTTGGAATCTCATTTTTACATGTTGCATGATTGACATTCTGAGAACATAAGTGAGAACATTTCAGGAACGTTCTAACTATTTCCTCTGTTACCTGAACTGTTATCTCTCTCTTTCTCTCTCTCTCTCTCTCTCTCTCTCTCTCTCTCTCTCTCTCTCACACACACATGATGGCATTATAGATCACTCACAGGTGGCTGCACAGTGACATAGGGTCAGTGATGAAGAGTTGGATGGAGAAGGATGTCAAGGAACACCTACTCTTCTTGCTTTCGAGAGCACCTCATGAAAATCTCATCAAAAAGCATACACGTTAGAGCAAATTGTTACAAATTCACAGCCATGTCATAGAGCAAAACAGCTGGTTAAACTTGTGAGTATAACATCTGGCCATTATGTTTTGGACTTACTTTTAGAATTTATCTTATACTTTATTTACTTATTTTTCCATCCTTTTGAGTATTTTTTTTATTCTTAAAGTGATTCTCAGTGAAATGCTCGTGAATTATGTAGTTCAGTTATGATAAACACTCGTGAATGTATAATACAGTCAAAGACCATCTCTTTTTAAGGACATACCATACATTAGTAAAACATCTGGAGACTAATACAGAAGCCATATAATCTATGGCATAAACGGTTACTTTACGCTGTACTCGGTTTGCTCTTGATATATATATATATATATATATATATATTACACTGCGGGGGAAATAATTATTGGTTGCGTCAATGTTATTTTCAGTAAATATATTTCCGGTGAGGTTATTCTCATGAAATTTTCACCAGATATCAGTTTTAACTCAAGAAATCCAGAATTTTGAAGAATTCACAACATTAAAGTGCATAAATGAAGTGATGCATAATAAAGTGGAATGACACAGGAAAAAAAGTATTGAACATGCTAAGAAAAAGCAGTTCTCCAAGGTAAGGCAAGGAACCAGCTGAAATCTGTAAGTAATTATACCCCTTATCTGTGCAAATTAATATCAGCTGGGTTTGTAAATTGATGGACAATAAAAAGGCTTTGTCACATTAGAAAAATCTCATGATGGGTAAAAGCAAAGAGCTCTCCCAAGACCTTTGCAACCTTATTGTTAAACATATTGATGGAATTCGATATAGATGTATTTCAAAACTTCTGAATCTTCCAGTAAGCATCATTGGGGCCGTTATCCACAAGTGGAAGCAACATCACCCCACCATCACCGGCTACACAGAGGAGCTCCTTGCAAGATTTCTGACCAGGGAGTCAGAAGAATAGTGAGAAGAGTAGCCCAAGAGCCAAGGACCGCTCGGAAAGAGCTCCAGAAACACTTGGAGGCAGCAGGTGCCGTCGTCACAGAGAAAACAATAGGTAATGCACTCCACTGCTCACGCTCACCACACAAGACTCCGTTACTAAAGGCATGTCGAAGCTCGTATACAGTTTGCTACAACTCATTTGGAGAAGCCTATGAAATATTTGGAGGTTGTAGTCTGGTCAGATGAGAGCAAAATTGAACTTTTGGTTGTCATACTACACACTATATTTGGAGAAGAAATGGCACTGTACATAATCTTAAAAACACTACACCAACAGTGAAGTTTGGAGGTGAAGCATCATGGTGTGGGGCCGTTTTTCATCACATGGTCCTGACAGACTTTATATAAATGAAGGAATGATGAATTCTTGAGACGAATCTGCTTCCATCCACCAGGATGATGATGAGATGTGGGTGGAGCTTCCAGCAGGATAACAGTCCAAAGCATACAGCAAAGGAAACTCTCAATTGGTTTCCGAGAGAAAAAAAAAAGGTGTTAGAATGACCAAATCAATCAAATGACTTGAATCCAATTGAACAAGATTTAAAAACAATATGTTTAGAAGAAGGGCCAAAAATGACACCTGAATACTGCGGCCCATTAATTTCTTCATACAGGAAGTGTCTTGAAGCTGTCATTACAAACAAATACTTCTCCACTAAGAATTAAATAGATTTCGGTTAGCGTGTTCAAGACTTTTCCCTCGTGTCATTCCACTTTATTACACATAACTTCATTTATGGATTTTAATGTTGTGAATTTTTTATATTTCCTTATTCCTTGAGTTAATACTGATGTCTGGTGAAAATTTCATGTGAATAACGTAATAGGAAATATATTTACTGAAAAAAATGTTGACGCCTTCAATTCTTAATTCCCCCGCTGTATTTAACTAGTTCTGGTAGTTAGGGAGTTGGCTAAGTTATGTAAAATTTTTCTGTGTCTCCTTTTCTTAAAACATTAGCTTGTTTGGGGGCTCATGTTGTTAATTTTTTTGATGTGATTAACCCAGAACCATGTCCTTTTATTTAAAAAACAAAAACAAACAAACAAACAAGCAAAAATTAACAAGTTAGATATATAATGGTTGTTTATTATTTTATTGCTCAGATGCCTCAGGTTTGGTCTGGCACTTTGAGATGAGGAGGATGGAGGACACTTAATGTGACCTTTATGCCTAGACAGGACGTAACGTGCATTTTGCTAAGTCTGACATTCTTATACTGTATGTGTGTAATTTGCAGTTCACCCTTGTTGCAGTGTGTGAGGGAATTTGGCTCTGAAAAATGGCACCATGGTTAAATGGGCTGTGAATGAAACATAAGCTCTCAGCACACACACACGCGGCCCGAGCGACTTGCTCAGACCATCCCTTCTCTTTCTCACTTATTCTCTATCCCTTCAGTTATGGACAGACCATGCACTAAATCTAACCAGACTTATAAGACATGTTGTAGGGTCTGACTGCCAAGTGCATGATATTTTTTTTCCCCTTCTCGAAAATACTTTAACAAAAAAAAAAAGAACAGAAAAAAGGATTGACTGTTTTGAGACAATCTGTATCAAGGGAAGCATTGGACTTTGCGAGCCGTCTCAAAGATGATTGATTGTAATTCTTATTTTTTGATATATGGCTCCAAAAATAGAGTGGGATTGAAAGCTTGATAGATGGCTGAGTTCTTTGGATATGTGGTCAGGTTTGTTGATGCATAAAGAATGGATCAGCCTGGCTTTAGTCACAAATGATGGATAATGTGACACATCGCGTAAACAAAAAACGGAGGCATGCTTGAGATTTGAGATTTGGGCAGATGTGGACTGCACTGCACTGAGAACACTCCATTAACATCAGGGAACTGTTCGGTAAAAGCATGATTTTGTCTACACAATCTGCAAGATGAGCTTTCTTCTCTAATGTCAAAATGTAACTGTCTTGACTTAAACCGGTCATTTTCTCATTTCTGAAGATCTCATTTTGTGTTATTTCTCCATCTTGTGGGTTTAATTCTCTAGAGCTGAGTCAGGTGTATTAAACAAAAGTGTACAGTGTTTGGGGATCCTATTTCTGGATTGGATTAAACTGAATTGTTGAATCTATTTAAGCCCAAAAGCTGGAAGATTCACAGCCCTTGTGAGGACAACAAACTCAGAGATTATCTGATTGCTAAAGGACTGTAGTGGTGTATTTTAGTGTATAAGGTATGCCAGATCTGCTCTTCCTCTGTGGCTCCAAAACATTGGCTGCCAGCTGGAGTGTGTACTGCTTAGACTTTTCAGACACGCTCAATGCTTTGCTGCTCTTCTGTTCGAGCGTCTTTGCTGTTGTGCTTGTTTTGATTATGAGGAAAAGCATCACAGTAAATAACCAGTGATGCTGAACACATTGCCTGGGCCAAGGAAAAAAAGATTAGGTCATCTCCGGCTTTTTCAGAACTGGTCATGTGTGTTTTTGAAGGCGTGCGAGAGTTTATGTTGGATTTACGACCAGTGCAGCACAAACCTTCACGGACATCACAACGCCGATCTCAACCCTTTGTCCACTCTCTGTGCTTAGGACTGATTTGATTAATGAGCTTTCAGGGTGTAAAGCATGTGAAGAGAAGGAAGCATTTAGTGTGATGCAAAGTTGGCAAGAAGTTTGACTCAGCCTCAGATGTTCTGCCCAAAGCTCATGGATCATCTGAGTCTTCAGTCTTGAAGGTTGCTCCACATGTCCAATTCTACATTTCCAAGAAAAGAATGAAACTTTTAAAACACAGAGACACAGTGAAGGTTTCAGAGCTTTAATTTCATTTCTGAATTTAAAAACATTCACAGCACATGTAGACTGGTGTACAACTGGTGGTCTTCCTCAATGGCTGTTTGTCAGGTTTGAAGTGGTTGGGTCATCATCACTATATTTAGAAAGTACCTCTTGTATGTTAATCCGTGCTAAAGGGCAAACATGTAGTGGAACAAACATAGCTAATGGAGAGAGTAGGTGAGCTAAAGCTTGCTTAATGCTTTTATTATTTTGAGAAGGGTGGGGTGGGGGGTTGGAGGGGGGCGGGGGGTCCCCATAAAGCGTTGAGGTCTGTACAGTCTCCAGTACTTCTCACATATTGTTAATTTAAAGGAAATACATAATGCCAGTTGGAAAAGCAGAAAGGCAGGGATGTATGGATCTACTTACTGGGCATTTTGTTAGACACACCAACCTTGTTTGGTCAGTTTCTGTTGGCTGTGGGAGGGTTATACTTATTTGATGGACCACATGGGTTTTCTCCGGGTTCGTCGGTTTTAAACCCAAACCCAGTTTTCTCCTACATAATGTTTAAGCACCAAACATAGGAATAATTTCATCCAAGGCTTCAACAGCTCTCATCTTCTCTAAAGCAGTTCTCCATAGTAACTCTTACTCTTTCATACAGAAATACTATCTCGGATATTCCTGTACCCCTCGCCCTCTTTTTTCTCTTCTCCCATTATGCTCTAACCTCAGAATGTTCTTTCTTGTAGCATGATATTTAAATAATGTGGCCTTTGAGACTACACTTAATGCATCCCTTTGATGGTTGTACTTTGTAAATAGACTCAGTCTGGTGAAAGCCAAAGCTCTTTTGAGAGAATAACAGATTGCAGAGAAGAGAGAAAAGATAGCACTGGGAAGTGCGGTGTGAGGGCTTTTGAAGATGTATTAGAAAGCACAAGACGAGAGCAGTTTCAACGGGTGCAGTATCAAACATGAAGTGGGTGGTATAATTGGTGCAGATTGTGAGTGTTGGCATAGTACAGCCATCATTGGACATAAGAGGGGCAGCATATGGCCTCTTAGTATGAGTTTGGCACTCCTTTAAGACTGCAAACTCCCCCTGGCATCCCTCTAACTATATGCAAATGTGAAGGTTACAACAAGAACCACAGGGTTGGCACTGGTACTAAGGCCCTTACCGTGCACCAGACGGATACTTGGGGTTAAGAGGCAACCCACGATTAAGAGGTGCATGTCTTCAAAGAGGGAGAATGGAGGACTGGCTATGGTAGATATTTTGAAACATCTATTGTTTAGAATGGCATTAGTTAGAAGAACATTGTTGCACATTAGGAACTATACCATAGCCCTACCTGAACACAACAGGATCTGGAGGGCCATGGTTTTTTTTTTTTTTTTTTTTTTTTTGTTTTGTTTGTATGAAGAAGAAATCCTTAGGGATCTTCCAAGCATTTTCTGCCTTCAGTATGGTTTTCTGCAACATCATGATCCTGCCATGGATCATTTTTTTCTGCACTAACTGACAGATGGCTATTTGTCTGTCTGTGATACAGAGAAGTCACTTGGCAGAACCACAGAATGACGTCCATGGACTGTTCTGGATCACCCAAAACTTTCCTAAAGCAATGTAGAGGAACATGGACAGTGCCAGATTTCTCATATGTCAACAGTACATCTTCATCAGTGATGAATCCCGATTGGTTAGCTGGGAATCTTGGTGGCTCCAGAGCACTGTGAGGATTTTGAGAATGCACATGTGTACAGTAAGTCTTTGACAGCAAAGCTGTCATCCAGTATGCATTGGTACATCAATAGCATTTGGGCCGGGGGGGGGGGGGGGGG
>JAFFST010047032.1:25029-38280 GCA_022414735.1 Noturus placidus | reverse complement strand
GGTCTGATTAGTGAAATGATGACATGTCTTCAACCCCCCAAACAAAATAAATAAATACATAAATAAAAAATAAAAACAGATTTGTTTGAGGTTAGGTTGGTCTGCATAAGGAAATATGCACCATGTTGTAATTCTGTAAAAATAAATAAATAAATAAACAGAGTATAATGAAAAATAAGGTATAAATGGAATGAATCAAAAATGAAGTATATATTTTTTTAATTAATTGGTGAATTTTTAAATTCCACTTTAGATTCTGCCGGCATCAATTCATCCTTTATGTCTTACCACTTTATGTTTAAGTTTAACAAAATTTGACTTTGTGCCAGATTCCTTTCTTAACATAGTTCCATTGAATTCTTAGTGTGTGTGTGTGTGTGTGTGTGTGTGTGTGTGTGTGTGTGTGTGTGTGTGTGAAAGAGACAAAGATGATCTACTCTGGAAGTCTTGCTTCTCATGAAATATATGATTGTGGTTTGGGCTCAGGCTGCATTTAAAGGCCCTGAAAAAAACAGAGGGGGGGAATCCACATGAAGGCCCTGCTTAAATTGCATGTTAAAAGAAACAAATAAGACAAAACCTCAACATCCTGGCCACGTTGTCTCTTTTATAGCCCCGCTGTGCTGTGCAAAAAAATGTGAATCTCTTTAATATGGGTAAAACAACAGCTTTGAAATCAACAGCTGTGTGGTGTTAAACCATTGATGTAAATGTATGACTACAAGCAAGAGAATTGTCTCTTACTCTCTCCTTACATCACTTGCTTACATTTAACAAACACCATAAAATAAAGCAACAAAGCGGACCTATGTTATGGACACCCAGTCTGCTGCAATTAATGTTTCATGAAGCTTCTTGAGCCAGTGAGATGAATGCTTACTCTTTGCTTGTTTAGCTCGGTCTGATGTGGTGGCGTTGGATTTCCATGACGCAGTCTCTCCTCACTGCTAGAACATACTCAGTCTACATGCTGCTGTCAAAATGTCTCCAGTCCTCCCCCACTCTTCTGCAATTAACCAATTACCACAAATTCACCTTCTTCCACTGACAAGAGTTACATTTCAAGGGCTCCGTTTCATTCCAACTAACTCCCTCTGACAGTCTACAATCTAATTTTCCTACACGTGCCATAATATGAGCTCATCGAGAGGAGGGAGGGCTTGAGTTAATCGTTGCACTTCATTTCTTTTCAGATGGATGGGCTGGTGGTATACGTTGAGCCAGCGCATGCATGGTTGGCATGCGTGGCAGAATTGAGGCATGGCACTAGATCATGATTGGAATATATAGCTCAGGCTGGGCAGGAGAGTAGCTCGTCAGGCTAGTGTAAATGTTTACCCAACATGCAATTTCCATTTCGTGGGACGTCGTGGTTTCACCTTAATTCTTCACAGCTCACTGGTTCGTGGACGGAGACCAAATCGGATTCTGACAGTGGAGTGAGCTTTCACACCTGAGAACAGTCTTTATGAGCCAATATTTCCCTTTTGGCATATGTATATGAAACCTATCCTAGGAACACTGAGCATGAGGCAGGAACACACCCTGGATAGAACCCCAGTCCAAAGCAAAGCAACATGCATACACACATTCACAGGCTTGTAATTTAGCCACTGCGATCTACTGGCAGTCTATCTTGCAGTGGGAGGAAACTGGAGAACCCAGAGGAAGGCCACATAGACACGGGGAGAACGTGAAGGCCTGCACTTCAACATGCAGTTTTGCACTCAGGTCTCCTTTGAACAGTAGACTAGTTCAACAAACAGACTCCATATGAAACCATACAGTACTTTCAGACTATCCGTTGTTACACAGATGATAACGGGTTCCCTTCTGAGTCTGGTTCCTCTCAAGGTTTCTTCCTCATATCATCTTAGGGAGATTTTCCTCACCAATGTTCCCACCGGCTCGCTCAATAGGGATAAATTCCCACTCGTAAAATCTGTATCCCATGTTTATATGTTTCTGTAAAGCTGCTTTGAGACAATGTCCATTGTAAAATGTGCTATACAAATAAAATCAAATTACATTGAATTGAAAAACTCTGCAGAGACAGTAACCCAAGCTCAGTATTGGACCAAACTGGCAATACCTCTCGCTGTAATTCAGAACCATTTCTAGATCAATGTTCCACCTCAGCTTTGGTGTATTTCTTCTGTGCTCTTGTCAAACACCAAATCTAGGCATTTCTGGTGAAATAACATGATCTCAGAGAAGGAAAAACTGGTGAAATCTATGACAAGATAGCCTGAGTATCATCTACAAATCACAAGTGTCTCTCAGCAAGGAAGCAAAATTGGCCATGCTCTCTAGGAGGGAGGGATGTCCTAACTCTCTCACATGACAATCTGAGCAATACTAGGCAAGTTTTGGTTTGCAGAATGTGGAAGAGGGAAGAAAGCACTGAATGGGTTCAGATTCCCTTTGAAGTATCATGAACAAAAGTTTGAAAAGATGTCTTGGCATAACAAGTTTCAGAGAAAGCACACGTGTTAGTCCTTACCCCGGCCAGTTGGTGGTCATAGGATAAGGGGATAGCTGGATAATGTGTAGGAATTGGCCATTGACCAGTGACCAATTTGGTGAGAATACAGAAAAAAAGGGCTAAAATGACCTGAAATGATTCAGCGGTTATATTATTATTATTATTATTATTATTATTATTATTATTATTATTATTTGGTATGGGTTTAACAGAGTTACTTAGCAATTGGAATTCCTATACAAACTAAATGACACACTTGCATACATACTGTAGATGTGCTTAAATAGAAGTGACCTCTCTCCATTTCAGCTCTGTTACGGATCTTTAATTTCAACCATGCTCATTCTGTCCATGTTTGCTAGCAAGCACGGATAATTGAAACAATTTACAGATGGGAGGATGAACTCCATTTACTAGGCTTCAGAAGTAGATCAGTGATGCATGCATAAACCTCAAAGCCTCTGAGAACCACATGCACAGTTTGGTCATTTGTTTGTGTCAATGTTCACATCTGTTTTGTGTATTTGCATTTGTAGATCGTCACTTTCTTCCGAGGACTATAGCGTTGCAAGTTTGCTGTTAATTTGCCGAGGGTGTGCGCTTTTGTTTCTCAAAACCACCTTTCTAGTGTGTTTTCAAGGCACTGAACTGAAATTATGGTGAATGCAGTTTGTTTATTTATTTATTTATTTATTTATGTTTACTAGCAGTCAAGTTAAGTTTTGTGCCGTTGCAGTTTTGTGAATCAATCTGTGGGAGTGTGTATGAATCTGAATGGCTTGAGTACTCACATATTGAGTCCCGTCCTTCTGGCTTACGACTCCAGTTTTTCAATTGCAGGTTGAATTCCAGAGGTTGGAATTTGGCAGTGGTTTGACCATTTTTTTCCGGGTGGCCCTCAATGTCTGACAAAAAAAAAAAAAAAAACCCATAAAAACGGTCTTTACAGACACCCACAGAGTGGTGCCCTCTCTTACCCAGAAGCATATAGTAGGTAAAACCCCAAAACTTGTGTGGGCTAAAATCTTATTTCCTATTTCTCTCAGCAGGCAGCTATGTTTTAACTGCCTCTTCCCTTAAACCATTAAACATGACTATGCACTGAGCAGCCAGTCCCACTTTGGGAAAGGACTGAACCTCCAAATCTCCTGTAACCATTAAGAAATATTACTCATGAAAGCTGAAGAGTCTGTAAAGTAAAAGAAAAGAAGACTAAAACAGCATTGCAACAGGGATTTTGTTCCAACTTCACCTAACAGCCAGGTTTTGATATTGAAACCTCGTCATTCAATTGAATTCAAATGCAAATCTTTCAGATGTCAACATGGGACTATCCACATCAGCAGGAAATGAGTTAGAAATACAGAAGAAGAGCCACAGGTTGAAGGAGGGAGGTCTAGACACAGCCGTCGAAGAAGTGTGTCTGGATCAGGCGCCAGCATCAAATTAGCCAACGAGTGCACATACAGCTTGACAAAGAGAGAACGGGGTTGTTATTATTACGGTACACTCTTATTTTATTGGTTGTTCATTATCTTGATAAAGATTCAAATTAAACAAACAAAACAACAAATAATTTGGTCACATACGTTTGAAATATCCAGTACCTAACAGGGGCGTAACCTGGCCTGGGCATTCAGGGTTCTAGCCTGAAGAGCTTTTTCTTTAACCCTGAATAATTCTCCACTTGAAGCTGTTCGTCACGTAGTAACTGAACATCAGCAAAAGAAAACCGCCTGCAATTTTCAGTTTCTTGTCTCTTATTGGCTGATAGTCTCTCAATTCTGCCAAACACTAGCTCACACAGTTAGTCAGTGAGTGTGAGGAAAAGTGGATATATACCGATGTATTTATAGTCAATGGGTTGAAACTGAAACACTAACATCCTGTCATGCTGAGCAGGAAAACAAGGTGTGTAAATGTCAGTTATGTGAATATAATATGAGCAGAGCATAATGACATAATGTACTCTGCATGGCACTGTAGCAGCCAAACCCATACAGTCATAGCTTAGTTGTGCCTCCCATTGGCTAGGGACACCAAACTAGCCTAGTCTCGTGTTAGATAGCCAACAAGTTTTACATTTTATCACTCTGTTAATCCTGCAGTGATAACACTTGAGTCAAATTTTATGATAAATCCAACTTTTTTGTCCAGTTTTCACAGTTTTAAGCAATTTGCCCTCACATACAAAATAAATAAATAAATAAATAAAAATGGTCTATTTAGAAGTACATTTTAAAAACCTTTTTGATTGAGAAGAATCTGGGCTCAGCCCCGGATGATTAACAGTTCAGCTAACACCCTTGCTGCCCAACCACAATGAGTTTGCTGCATTCAGACTGCACTGTGTCATCCCACATCATATCATGGTTGCAGATGTTCACTGTCAGTGGACATACATGTAGCACTGGAATGCCTGCACAGTTATGTAGCAGAAAAGTGTATATTTAATAAAATCCAAACAACTCATGTCGTCATTTTTAACTATGCTTATTTACATGCAACTTTTTTTCTTCATTATTAACATTTTATTCATATTAAAATTTTATTTATTAACATTTTATTAAGACTCAGAAGGGAATCTTTAAGTCTTTAGCACATTGGGGCATCAGATTAGATTTCCATCCATCCATCCATCCATCCATCTTCTAGAGATTACTCCTTTATCAGGGTCACGGGGACCCTGGAGCCTATCCCAGGAAGTATCGGGCACAGGGCGGGGTACACCCTGGACAGGGTGCCAGTCCATCACAGGGCACAATCACATACACACTACGGACACTTTAGACACGCCAATCAGCCTACCATGCATGTCTTTGGACTGGGGGAGGAAACCGGAGTACCCGGATGAAACCCCCGACGCGTGGGGAGAACATGCAAACTCCGCACACACATGGCCCCGGTGGGACTTGAACCCCGGACCCTGGAGGTGTGAGGTGAACGTGCTAACCACTAAGCCACCGTGCGCCCCTAGATTCGATTTCTAAATGAAAAAAAAAAAAAAAAAAAAAAAAAAAAAAAAAAAAAAAACAACCAAAAGGAGAAAAAAAAAACAACAATCCTGGATAAATTCTAGCAGTAAAAACTTGTTACCATGGATACTATATGTGATTAGCCAATGTTCAACCGGGGGAAATACAACCCTACTGGCTCCTAATCTATTGTAAGTATTTATTTTCTGATGAATCTTCTTGATTTTTTTCCTTATGCATGCTTGAACGTTCATTCTCTTCTCCAATATTATAAAGAAGTCACTGATATTTCCCATTCCAGCTAGGTGGTGATATTTAAGCTCAAGATTTTCTCTGTATTACCTTGCTCACTTAATTGTATGATTATCCATATGTTGATGGGACAGAGGAGAACAATGTTGTGGGAAATATTTATTGGGGGGAAAAAAAGAAGAAAAAATACATCAATAGAAAAGTACATTTTACCCACAAGCCTTGGATCAAAAAAAGTTCCTAGTATTTTTGGGCTCATATCAGTGTGTAATATTTTTAACAGTATACATTTCAAATGATAGTAAACAAAAAACATACGTCTGAATTTAATCTTTAGAGTAAATCTTGACCACCATCTTGTTTTCACTGTACAGGAAGAACATTACATTTTGGGGGTTTAATCTACACTATGTAGCTAATGAGATTTCAGGATTGACATAAAAGATGCTCCTGCTACTTATTTTCACTATTCACACTATCTGGCTCTAGAACAAGTGATTCAAGTTCAAACTTATTGCAAAGCCCTTCCTGACATGATCCAGGTGTTTTATTTTTTTTTAAGCAGAACGAGCATGCATTTCATTTAGAGAGCTTTGGTTCAGGAAGCTTCAGGAGGATAACTGAAAACACCTGCAATGTGCAGCATTTGGCTTCAAGTAGAATCTGTTTCAATGCAAAACTGTATGGAAAAAAGGAACACATCATTGTATGCTTAGAAAACTGCAACAAACAGAATTTTATTAAACTCAAGTGGTTCTGGGATTTGCTGGTTATATAATATTAACCACAGACGTCACCACATAACAATTCTACACGCTACATGTTACTTCTCATGGCCATGCTGTGACTCTTAATTTCCAGTGGCACTCTGTAAATAAATGACCCCCAAGCTCTCTGCCAAAAGCACTTTTGGATTCCAGCACCAGTCGAACAGTTGAAAAGTATATTAACCCATCTCTAGAATGTGCTGCACTGTATGGAGGAGGTGATGTATGTGGCCACATATCATTTCCTATTCTCATATCGATCTGTGAAATTAAACCCATAATCGTTTGCTCAATTCCAGTTTGACCAACTGCTTTGATCCTTGGAAACCAGTTGAAATGAATTAGAAACATATAGAGTACTGTGCAAAAGCTTTAGGCACATGCAGAGAAATACCCTCAAAAATAATGCATTTAAATGTTTCTACATTGGAAAAAAAAATATACATACCATAACAGTACATAGTAATAAAATGCATAAGTAGCCTCAGGTACATTTTGAGCACTTTTATAAGAACATGAGCTGGTAAGTTTTACTGAGAATCTTAGAGACTCTGCCACAGTTCTTCCCAAGATGGACAGTCAGACTTGCTTTTGTTTTTATAAGTAAATCTCATTAGACTTTATTATGACTTTAGATAAGACAGTCTGGCTACTTAAATGGCTATTGACACAATAATTTTTTCTGCAACTTTTGTTTGGAAAAGTGTTGGGAATATTAATGTTGGGAAATGAGTCAGTAATGTAAAGTCATAACATACACACATTTATATCAAGTGTGTGTGTGTTTGTGTGTGTGTGTGTGTGTGTGTGTGTGTGTGTTTAAATTAGAGTGCCTATGAGTTTTGCATTATACTGTATATCTGAATAATAATGCAATGCAATGTATAATGTACATTTATTGAAAATGATTGATCGTTGTGAAACTCTTATTTCTACTACTTGAAATTTATGGGTAAAAAATGGGATTTAAAAGCACATCTTAATAAATGAAACCACATCATCACTAAAATCCAGAACCGTGGTCACTAATCTGCCAAAGTACACCACTGCAAGCCTAAGAGTGAGTCTTATATTCCGTTTCTTTTAAACAGAACAAGTCAGAAACTCATGCACTAAAGCAATGTACATCAGATAATCCACAATGACATGGTTTAATTCAGAATAGTTCATTCTCATGCCAAACGTCAACGATTGACCCACAGCTAAAGAACTACAGACCTCCTTTAAGGATAACAGTGCGCACATTATAGGATATCTATAATGTCCTCCACATTGTTCCCAGCAGTTTCACAATGATGAGTATGACTGTCAAGAGACAGTCATAAATTTCACCACAAAGTTAAACAGCTCTCAATGAAATACTGTGTCACTGACGTTTGTTGGATGGCTTCATTTAGGTATGGAGTCATGGTTGTGCTTAATTCTTTTTTTTTTTTTTCTCAATTATTTTAAATAATGTATTTTTTGACACTCTATGGGATGTTCA
Organism: Noturus placidus; assembly: GCA_022414735.1. Classification (NCBI taxonomy): domain Eukaryota; kingdom Metazoa; phylum Chordata; class Actinopteri; order Siluriformes; family Ictaluridae; genus Noturus; species Noturus placidus. Next base: position 30,315 of record JAFFST010047032.1, on the reverse strand, counting down.
AAGTTTGGGAGATCTTCAAAATAACCAAACCTTAATTGATACTTTTCCAGAACTTTTTTCAACTGACTGCACCAAAGTTTCACAACAATGGGGGGTGAATACTTTTGCAATGACAACTTTTATCCTGTTTATTTGTAAATGCAAGTATATACTGATCCCCCCCAGTTCAGGATTATGGGCTACTCTTAAGCTACCAATTAAGTCAATTATAGTTTCAGGTTGTAACAATACAAAAGGTGGAAAAGTTTAGGTTTTGAGGGTGTGAATACTTATAGCAGGCCCTGTATATAGTTTCAGAAAAAAACAAACAAACAAAAAAAACTTTTAAATGTGGACCATGAACATACTGTATAACCAATCAGGATAAGGGTGTGTCTCCAATTGCCTTTTATTTATAACAATACTTAATTTACAATAGCATGAAAGGATCTAACCTACAACACATATTCAGGTACAGTTTTCTTTTTTTTTTTTTTTTTTTTTTTTTGGGGTGGGGGGTGGTTTGGGGGGGATTGGCTTTGGAAGGAGCATTGAAGTAGTGAGTGGTTGTATTTGTTTTTGAAGTTGGATTTGAATTCACAGTGTAAATTCTAGGTATTTTAATACAGCCCCTTGTTAGTAACGTTAATATCACTAGTCCGCTGCGAGGCTACAAGAGAAATCACATTACAGGAAAACATCCATTACAGGAATTGTGTTTGGGAGTGATGGAGCTGGTTTTCTTATTACAAACACGCCCTGACCTTTCATGCCTGTACTGTATTTTAACGAAATGACATTTCAGGGAATAATACGAACTGGAAAAATAGGTAGCAGTACCATGTAGTCTGAAGAGAGGCTCGAGAACCTGTTCACTTTGCACTTAATATTTTTCCACAACTGGTGCTAGCTCGTTCTTTGATTACCTGTATTGTTCTTTCTAGTTCTGGCCAGGCCATATTTATAAAAGCTCCTCTGATCTTCTTGGAAAGTAATCAGAGAATAAACATTTAACAACAAGCTCCATAGGTCCAGCTAGTCGTCTATGCTTTGTGGATCAAGGCCAGGAAGCACACACTGTTTGCAGATAAGATGGAGTCAAGGACATTACATGCACTGAGCCAGAGCAGCACTGAAGTTTGGCTCATGCCTGTGGTTGGAACTTTGCTAGAGTAAACAGAGAATGGAGTTGGCCCAATTTAAATGAACAGGAACTATTCACTAATGATGGCGAGCTCAGGACCAGATTCTGCTTATCTGTCTACTCACGCAGACTGTCTGACCATGATAGGGACATACTCTGGACAGGGACAATGAAAAGGGATATATTCGCTGCTTTGAGAATCATACTGGTCCCAATAAAGACTGATGTTTTGTTTTTAGTAGTGTGTGACAACATTAAGAGTCATATCAGCAACACTCCCCAAGGAATTCTGGGTGGAAAAAAAGAGGAATGTTTACATTTGATTTTATTATTATTATTATTATTTTTTACAAAATGAAGGAACCAATGATAAAACGATCAGAGTCGCACTGTGCTTGAATTCCAGAATCTGAATTTAAAAGTTCAGAACCTTCTTATGTCCTAATTGTTGAGAAAATCTTGATGAGATGTTCACTAGACCCATTCATAGTCTTTATGAAGACACCAAACGTTATCAGTCATTATTGTTTACATTGTGATAATTGAAGCATGAAAAAATGCTTGCGCGGACTCTGATCTTTCTTTCGTGGGTATTCACAGTAATACAGTGATGGACTTTGGAAACTTATTCAACCGAGCATCATCAACATCACTTAAATACTGAAAACTCACAGAATATACATTATACATCAATCTTAACTTGAATATTATCCTCAATTCCGTCATTTACAGGGAGTTCATAAAGAAAAAAGCTTGATTGAGTGGTCCACAAAACTTTTTTAGACACTGAATGTCGTTGTATTTTGCACGTGACATGTTGTTTGATCTAGTACCGAAGTTTGCTGAGAGCGATTACTAATGCGATTATGTTACCAGTATGACAGTACTATGAGAGTTACTATGACAGTAAGTTAACAGTGAAATTCACTCATAATGGCGTCCGCCATTACTCAAAGCCTATTGGCTGATTTTGGTCATGTGACTGGACTGTGATCATTTTCTCACAGTATGCTATGGACACTGATCATTTTTCCATAACATGTCTTTATTTTAAATAGAAAATGCTGTGACCCTGATCTGTCTATAATCCAAGTACATTTATGAGATCATTCTTCAACGCTCAGTCAACAGCCGTGGATGCACAACTCCAAAAATACTGTTTTGTGACTCTGATTGTTTTTTCATTGTGGTCTTCAAATGCAAGAAGATGTTTAAAAATGAAACTTGGGTTTGTACTACAGCAAGATAACAATACAATCCAAAATTATGAAGCCACCGAGGTCACGTGGTAGCTATGTCTTTAATAACGTCTGGCCATGAATGAATATATTGAGGCCACACGTTAATAATTTCAGCCCACAAACTAATTATGAAGGTCATGAATTGTGAAATTTGAGCCCACAGCTTTATAGTGTGGGAATATCATACTTAATATATGGCCTCCACTTAGTTATTTGGCAGGAATTGGCACAAAACATTTGTTTGTGGGCTAATGGCATCTATGTCGTAATCCCATTGACTGCAGTATGTCTTTATCTGTCATTCCAAGATTGAAGTATAGTGTAATATAATCTATAAAAATATAACAGTCTGCTACAAGCTTAGGTTCCTGTGGCAGCAATGGTCAGATTCAATTGTCTCTGTCTGTGTGTTGGTGTTTTTTTTTTTTTTCTTTTTTTTTTTTTTAATACAATAGTTTCAATGATTTAAGTACTTCATGACCACAAAATAGATCTTAAGAACTCAACATGTGGCAGGACTGCCATGCCGACACATTTACACTGATTCACATCGAGGGGAAGTTTAGATTCGCCAATCTTCCAACCAGCATGTTTTTGGAACGTGGAGGAAACCCACATGGATATGGGAAGAACAAGCAAAACTCCACACAGACAGTAACCTGCATAACAAGATTCAGGTTCAGATAATGCTATCACATTGTTTCAATGTGAAATGTATCAATTCCACCGTCCAGTGCCTTAACCATTCAGATACCACTGGCTGTTGCAAGTAAAATATACAGATTTGTCAGTAATGTTGAAATTTTGTCCATAATCAATGCTTAAAGTTCATATATTTTTAAAATTAAAAGTAAGAATGCTAAGTTTTTCAGTGGAGCTGGTGAATAAGGGCACTTTACATTAAACATCCTGAAAACATTCCCCAACATGAGTCATTATATTTTAGAGCCATATTAAGCTCAGTGATGGTAATTGATCTTGTGCTGTTTGGGAGATGGTATTAAACGTGTCACAGAAAAGCGAATGGACTCATTTTGTGTAATGCTGATCGTGAAAAGTATAAAGTCACTGGCACTGTCTCATCACTGCAACGAGCAGGACATATGGAATCAATATGACTAGCTGTGTTTTGTGAAACTCTGGCCAATGAACAGCAGGCCAATGTCCAAGAACTTGCTCCTGAAAATCCCAGTCAATTTGGACTTTTTTTTATTATATATATACTGTATATATTAAAAAAATAATACGAATGAAATGCTCTTGATGGCAATATTTTCAGAAATTGTCTCATGATGCATACTGACTCAGTTAAACAGGAGCGAAGGCTTACGTCAATGCTATGAAAGTGTCTTTTGTTCCCCCAATATTCTTCCATACATCTTCAGCCATTCAGCCTGCACATATATCTGTCTTTACATACCAAGACATTTGGCAACTGGTCCCCCAAAATGCAGCCTGATCTCTGAAAAATTGCTTCATTATATTCTGGATTAAAATGAATTAACGATCAACTCAAAAGCAGTGTGTGTGTGCTATTAGAGGCTTACACTCAGAGGAAATCACTCTCCAGAACGGCTTGAAAGATGCAAGCTTTTTAATGCTGGTGACCATAAATCTTCATTCTGGCCAAGTTTATGACAGCAGAGGATATAAGAGGAGATGAGGGGATTGATTTGGACATGGCTTGTGCCTGTAGGGTTTAAGGGAAAGTGGTTGGTCCTTGGCTTGTGTTCACACAGCAGGAATTCTGCTCTTGATTTTAGATGGATGTAAAGGAAGCTGAATGAAGCTTTCAAGCGACTTCACAATGTGGGGCCAAAAGAATATCAGCACAATCAGGAGAAGGATAGGGGCAATGCTAATTATTATCAGCAGGGCCACTCTACTTGACATGGTAGACATAGAGTTCTTCATGTTAAGTGTTTGGTTGCTTTTAATAATAAGTTATGATTACAGCTATTCATCCGAAGGGTGAAACAATTGTCAAGTTGTATTCTTGGGTGGCTGAAGTTCAGGTAGTAGAGCAGATTGTCCACTAATTGTAGGGTTGGCGGTTCGATTCCCGGCCCACGTGACTCCACATGCCGAAGTGTCCTTGGGTAAGACATTGAACTCAGAGTTGCTCCCAAGTTAGCACCTTGCATGGCAGCTCTGTTACCATTGGTGTGTGAATGTGTGTGTGAATGAGACACGGTGCAAAGCACTTTGAATAAAAGCACTATATAAGTGCACCATTTGATCCAAGTGAAAACCTCATATATACAGTGGTGTGGTCAAGCAGCTCCTATTTAAGTGATGCCTTGATTGTGAACAGGTGTGGCAATAATCAGGCCTGGGTGTGGCTAGAGAAATTGAACTCAGGTGTGGACAACCACAGTTATAGTAAGGGGGGCAATCACTTTTTCACACAGGGCCATGATGGTTTGGATTTTTTTTCACCTTTAATAATAAACACCTTCATTTACAAATTGCATTTTGTGTTTACTTGTGTTGTCCTTGACTATTGTTTAAATTGGTTTGATGTTCCGAAACACTTAAGTGTGACAAACATGCAAAGGAACAGGAAATGAGGAAGGGGGCAAACACTTTTTCACACCACTGTATATACATATGTGGCTGTGGCTTAGGTGGTAGAGCGGGTTGTCCAATAATCAACTAATCGTAGGGTTGGTGGTTCAATTCCCAGCCCACATGACTCCACATGCCAACGTGTCCTTGGGCAAGACACTGAAACCCAAGTTGCTCCCGATGGCAAGTTAGCACCTTGCATGGCAGCTCTGCTACCATTGGTGTGTGTGTGTGTGTGTGTGTGTGTGTGTGTGTATATGTGTGTGTGTGTGTGAATGGGTGAATGAGACACAGTGAAAGCGCTTTGGATAAAAGTCGTATATATGTGCAGCCCATTTACCATTTATATATATA